>SJYT01065476.1:404101-426650 GCA_006410635.1 Cephalophus harveyi | reverse complement strand
GGAGCTGACTGTGGCTCAGATCATGAACTCCTTATTGCCAAATTCAGACTCAAATTGAAGAAAGTAGGGAAAACCACTAGACCATTCAGGTATGACCTAAATCAAATCCCTTATGATTATACAGTGGAAGTGAGGAATAGATTTAAGGGCCTAGATCTGATAGATAGAGTGCCTGATGAACTATGGATTGAGGTTCGTGACACTGTACGGGAGACAGGGATCAAGACCATCCCCATGGAAAAGAAATGCAGAAGGGCAAAATGGCTGTCTGGGGAGGCCTTGCGAATAGCTGTGAAAAGAAGAGAGGCGAAAAGCAAAGGAGAAAAGGAAAGATATAAACACCTGAATGCAGAGTTCCAAAGAATAGCAAGAAGAGATAAGAAAACCTTCTTCAGCGATCAATGCAAAGAAATAGAGGAAAACAACAGAATGGGAAAGATTAGAGATCTCTTCAAGAAAATTAGAGATACCAAGGGAACATTTCATGCAAGGATGGGCTCGATAAAGGACAGAAATGGTATGGACCTAAGATCTAGAGGTGTACTTTATTCATATCAGGCATATACATACATATTATATGTTCCCATCATTATTTTTAGCTACTATTTCTGTATATTTCAATCTTTTTTTTTCCTCCTGATAAATAAGTGCTTCTCTTGAGTTTGAATCGGAACAAAGATGTTGTTTTGAATCTGACCAGCAGGGGGCAAACTTCACCCAGGAATTGCCTTGTAATTCCCTATCCCTTCCACTTGGTAGGGCTTGGGAACCTACAGATAGGATTTGGAGGTGGTTCTCCGTCTTTCTGTTAGACACCTTGTTTGCGGATAATGCCAGTAAGAGCTAACTGTACTCTACGGTGATCTAAAACTCCAAAGTGACAGAATTTGGGTGCTGGGGAGTTCTTGTTTGTTTTTACAAAGAAAGGAAAACGAACAATACCTAGAAAAACATTCTAGACACTAAATGCATGAATGGGAAGAATTAGGAACCCAGGGGGAAGGAGTGGGGGTTTCAACTTTCAGGAGAGGTTTTCAATGAAGAGAAATCTTTTCGCCAAAGAAAACTTCAGTTCATGAGAACTTTCTGGTTGTTAATCAGTATTGTAGGTGTGGGGACCCTTAGAGCAGAGGGACCCCAGTTTAGCGATCCACTGCCTGACGCTGAACGGACCTGGTAGCCGAGATTACAGTGGAAGATTTCTTTCTCGTCTGCTCAGATTCGGGTTTTTGCTGTGAAGGCTCATTTGCTGGGTCATACAATTTATAAAGTAGAGCCTCGATGTTGGATGTACTGGTGATGTGTTATATGATCTGGGACAAATGACCTCCCCTCTCTCACATCTTGGTAAAACTGACCTCAGCGAGGTTTGTGAGTTTTTTATTGGGCATTTAAGAATTATGAGAGTTGAAAACCTCTCAAGAAAGTGGTATTTTGCCTGCTCTTCCTCCAGAGGAGTGATATGTTTTGAAAATATGAGGTGGCTTTAGCTTCACTTGAGCTGGCCTCTCACTCCTGCTCTTGCCCTTGCTGAGTATTTCTGAATTTGGTCCCTGGCTGCGGAGTTTCTTCCTTTTGTCACGGGAGCCCTGTAAGCCCCTTACGGTGGCTTTAGCACTTTGCTCATGGGCAACAAGTTGTACTAGTAACCACTTGTCCAAACCCTTCACCTCCCTCTCCGGTTAGAGGCCGTGGCCCAGGCGGGCTGGGCCGGTAGAGTGTCTTCCCCTGGGCGCTTCCATGTCCAGCACTTTGATCTATTTTAAGCCTGTGCTGTCTTGCAGCAGGGAGGTGAGTCTAGGGTCCAATATGTGCTGTGGATATTAAGAGACTTCAAGGACACTTCCCCCCATTTATCCCAGTTATGTCCCCTGCTAAAATAGGTTAACGGTGTCTAATTAACCACTGAACATTGTCATGCCGCATAAAGATAGCATCCTGGCTGTTCTCTGAGCCGTGGTACTTTATCTCCATTTAGATCTCTGCGGTATTCCATTAAACTCGAGAGCAACATTTTAACTGAGATGATGTCTACATTAGGGCCGCCTTTCACCCTTCAGCACGTGACCCGTGTAGGCAGCAGCTGAGGGCTTCTGCCTGATGCAGGAGGGCAGGCAGAGGAGATGGGCCGCGCAGGCGGGGAGGGTTTTCACATTGAGGTCCTTCTCTGCCACTGAGCCCCAGGGCGAAACCGAGCATCCGGGATCGGGCTGTGGTTCTGTGTTTCTGCAGGCATGAGATGTGCTGGAAGCCGTCAAGCTTGTCCTCCGCTGACCAAAGTCATGCACAGTGCATGTCAGCGTGGTCTCTAAATGTCAAAAGAAAGGAACTGCATCTGAGCAGAGGAAGTCTGGAAAGGCGGGGACATGGAGGGAAGGGTGACCTGGCTAGATGGGGTCTCCTCTCTGCCATTACATGAGCTGTCAGGTTGTAAATAAAAATAACATGAACAGTCACACAGAACAATTAAGCCAACATTAGCTACCCCATGGTACAAAGCTGTCGTGCTACTAAGTCATATCCTCGTCTCATCGTGGAAAATGTGAATTGAATTTGAAGCAGAATGTAGAACGAGCCCTTCCCCTGGTCAGCAGAGCTGCCTGCGTGCCTGTATCATGTAGGGGTTAAGAACTGGAATTTGTATTCTGGCCCGATCACTTTCTAGCTGGGTGACTTTAGTCAAATTAACTTTACTTCTCTGAGCTCCAGGCTCCTCATCTATAAAAGGGAGCACGTTAAAGAAGATAATGTGATAAACAAATAAGGTAATACATCATGCTTATATAGTGTTATATAACAGTGATATATAAATAAGAGTGCCTGGCACCCAGCAAGCTCTATAAATGATAACTGTTGTTACCATCAGTCATCAGCTTTATAGGTCTGTGGGGCGAGGGCCTGGGAAAGGTCTTTTCCCTGAGAATTGAGGGTGAGTGTGTGGAGCTGAGTGTGTGGATGGTAGAGAAGTGGGGATGAACACCAGGAGGGGACTGATTGAGTGTGGAGTTGAAGGACTGGACTTTAAAGAAAAGTAGGGGAAAACCAAGGGACTTTTCTGTTGGTCCAGTGGTTAGACTCCTCTCTTCCAATGCAGGGGACACAGGTTCGATCCTACTCAGGGAACTAAGATCCCACATGCTGTGTGGCACAGCCAAAAGATAAAAACACATAAAAATAATTTTAAAATAAAATAAAAATAGGGAAAACCAGACAATGCCCCTAACCTTGAAGTCTCCACCTGGGAACTCAGTGTTTAAAGAACAGACAGCTTCACATGAAGCTGAGCGATCTTAGTGACTTGAAAAGCCCCACACAGAGAGGGCCATGGTTTCCATTCTTGGCAAGTTACCCACCAGGCCCAGCCATCCCTCGCTGCAGAGCAGGAGGCCAGGGTGCCCTTTACTCCTGCCACCCTGTCTCCCAAGGTGGGAGGTGAGGGAGAACATATACTCTCATTGTTCGGAGTTAAAGCTTCATTCTGCAAAATGGCCAAAGCAATCAGCAAGTGATGGAGTAGCTCTTAAAAAGAAACCTGGCATTTAATTAACTTTTCAAAGTGCTGGTTCAGCAACCTCTGTGTTCTACATTTTGAATATTGAACAAGCATCTCTAATCGGACCTGAATTGCTTCTGGGCCTCATCAGGTGGAGGGCGCCTGCTGAGCTTTTACGAACACCGGGGAATCCCAGCTGAGTCTCAGGAAAGCCAGTTCAGGGTCACTCGGGAATGGAGCCTTCAGTCCATGAGGCCGTTTCTTTCCTCCCCTCAGCCTGTCACTTGTGTTAGGAGAAAGGGCTTCCCTGGTGGTTCAGGTGGTAAAGAATCTGCCTGCAATGCAGGAGACCCAGGTTCGATCCCTGGGTTGGGAAGATCCCCTGGAGAAGGGAGTGGCTACCCACTCCGGGATTCTTGCCTGGAGAATTCCATGGACAGAGGAGCCTGGTGAGCTACAGTCCATGGGGTCACAAAGAGTTGGACATGACTGAGCGACTAACACATACAGGGGAGAAAGTAGGCAACTCGGAAGGACGAGGCAAAAAGGCTTACCTCCCGCTGCTTAGCAACTAGCGAGTTCAGCCTGCTCTCTGACATAAGGTTTCAAGCGGTGATTTTCACATCCATGACTAGGTTTCTCTTCTAGAAATTACTCCCTCAGGGAGCCTGGGGTCCATGCCAGCACATGGACACTGCAGAAGCTTCCCAGGGGTGATTCTCTTGTGGTCCACTGGTTAAGAACTCCTTGTGTAAAGGATTCTCTCAAGCTTTCAATGAGCTGTCTGTTGTCTCCTTTAAGTATGGAAAACATGCGAGCCCAGTAAATCCAGTGTTCGGGGAGCCCAGGGGACAGCTAAGAATCAGCGGGTACCTGCTTTTGCAAGGGCTCGGGGCAGTGCATTTGGAATCTGGGGTGGAAGGTGGGCGATGGGAGTCTCGTTTCAGCCTCACCAACGACCGGCTCTGTGGTGTGGACAGAAGTGCACGGTGCAGCGCCCACGGTCCCAATCTGTGTGTGACATGGTGCTCCCGGAGCCTGCAGCTGCCTCCTTTTCAGAACTACTGCTGATAGACAGGAGAGTCTCGAAGATCCCAGAGTGTGCTGTGTCTCTATACAGCAGGCTCACCAGTATGATAACTGCCAGGCTTGCAAACCCTCTCACAGCACTTCTGGGAGAGCTACAAGGGCAGTGAGAGACCGGAAGCCCAGGGCAGAGCTGGCCGCCGCTCTGCAGTCCTCAGGGTTGGACCAGCTCACACCATGTCCCCGGAAATGTGTCTGTGAGGAAGAGATGACCCAGAACCCGCTGTCCCCTCCATCAGCCTCCACCCACCCACACAGCCTGGGAGAGACAGGGACTGCAGCCCCGTGTCCTTCCTTCTTGGGATACCTGCTGGGCAGTGATAGAACACCACGTTTTCTTTTTTTTTTTAAACCTGTCACCAGCAATTTAAAAAAAATGCACTCTCCATCATGACTGAGTATATCCATATATAAACCTAAAAAAGAACTTACATAATATTTATCTTTACTATTTGCAAAACACTCTTTTCACTATTCTTTGCTATTGAAAACAAAGATTAAAAAAGAAAGGCTGGTGGTGATCCTCTAAATGGGTTTCACGGCTCACTAATGGGTCACGACCTGTGGTTTGAAAATCCTTGTGCTAGACTTCACGTCACTGCATGGCCTGAGGTGCTTTGGGGACTGACTGGGCAGGTATAGTAAATCTGTGAAGTGGGGATCATTTCAGAATAGCCCCTTGACTTATATCACCGAGGAACAGAAGTTACTTGCATAGTCATGGTTCTGTAAAGAAATGTACCCTCTGCCTGTCCTGAAGCATGCTTCCCATTGCCTTTTGCTTTCTCACATTTGGTAGCTGCAGAGCTGCAGGAAATGCTTCACTTGCTTCTTCAAGCCAGCACCGCAGGCTCAGTGATAAAGAGCTAGTTCAGTTCAGTTCAGTCGCTCAGTCGTGTCCGACTCACTGCGACCCCATGGACTGCACAGCACACCAGGCCTCCCTGTCCATCACCAACTCCCAGAGTTTACTCAGACTCATGTCCATTGAGTTGGTGATGCCATCCAACCATCTCATCCTTTGTTGTCCCCTTCTCCTCCCACCTTCAATCTTTCCTAGCCTCAGCTAGTAGGGACCCCCAGTTCTTAGGAGGGCAGAGCTCAGGCTCCCAGTGGGGAGGGCGTTGGGCACAGCCCAGTCTCCCTGAGTTTTTCTTAAGGGAAGGTATGTGCAGTATTGCCAGTGTTCGTATTTGAAGAATTCAGAAATCCAGATTTTTTTTTTTTTTTTGTTCAAAATATACCAATTTGGACACCAAATTCATGTTAAAACAGAACAAAATGAAACCAAACCAAAATAAGCAGCGGTGTGGCATGGCCCAAACTTACCTGAAGCTTGGTATGGCCTGAAAGGGGCCCACTGTTCTCCAGGCAGGGTTTCATGCCATTTCTCTGGGGCCCCACACAGGTTCTCACTAGGCTTTCCATCTCCCGAGCAGAAGCCTCACCCAGAACCTGCTATTTCTGGTAGGAGAGATGGAGAGACAGACAGACAGACAGAATGCCACCTGAGGACATCCCCGCCCTCATCCCTGGGGACCTTGGTCTCTGGTTCCAACTCCTTCCCTGCGGGATGCAACAAGATGCGGGAAGATCCTGGGCTACCCCAAGAGTGGGGCGGAGCAGGACATGGGCTCAGCAGCAATTACACCGATTCGGATGATGAGTAAATAAACGGCAATTAACCAGCCTTCCCCCGAAAAGTAGCCTTATCATTATGGTTTCCTTCCGACCGAGTCACTGCCGCTGCTTCTGCCGGCACAGGCTTCAGAAAGAACGATTCTGTTAAGACTCCTGAGGGTAACCAGAGATGGCACTGCCTCTTCTGTAGAACGGGACGGTGCTGGCCTGGGCGACCACCTTCCTGAAGCCTGTTCCTCTCCTCTGATCCCGGTTTCCATAAAAGACTTCCTACTGCTGGTGACAGAGGGCCGGGTCCTTCGGACGCAGGTTTATAGTGTTCAACTTCACCACGACAGTTAAAGGCAGTGGTCCCAGGGTTTGCTTTACCTTTCCCCTCTTGGGGAGAATTATTTGCATTTTTGCAGAAGGTGCCAGTTGGTTCCGAGGTCACTTTTCCTGGGGAGGGACTTCTGAGGCGTCCTGCCTCCCAGCCATTAAGGCATCGCCATCACCCTGTGCCCGCACGGATCATGGAGATTGATTTCTGACTTAAAAGATTTCATAAAGAAAACAAATACTCTGTTACCACAGAAATCGTCACACATACAGAAAAGTAATCTCCGTGTAACGCACGCTCAACTTCCCAGGAATTCTAATCCAAGTAGGTCACTACTGAGCCTCTGAGAAACGCTGGTCTTAAGTCTTCTAAGTAAGATTGGCTAAAGGCTGCTGCTGCTGCTGCTGCTGCTGCTAAGTCGCTTCAGTCGTGTCTGACTACGGATCATGGAGATTGATTTCTGACTTAAAAGATTTCATAAAGAAAACAAATACTCTGTTACCACAGAGATCGTCACACATACAGAAAAGTAATCTCCGTGTAACGCACGCTCAACTTCCCAGGAATTCTAATCCAAGCAGGTCACTACTGAGCCTCTGAGAAACGCTGGTCTTAAGTCTTCTAAGTAAGATTGGCTAAAGGCTGCTACTGCTGCTGCTGCTGCTGCTAAGTCGCTTCAGTCGTGTCCGACTCTGTGCAGCCCCACAGATGGCAGCCCATTGGGCTCTGCCATCCCTGGGATTCTCCAGGCAAGAACACTGGAGTGGGTTGCCATTTCCTTCTCCAGTGCATGAAAGTGAAAAGTGAAAGTAAAGTCGCTCAGTCGTGTCTGACTCAGCAACCCCATGGACTGCAGCCTACCAGGCTCCTCCATCCATGGGAGTTTCCAGGCAAGAGTACTGGAGTGGGATGCCATTGCCTTCTCCGAAAGGCTGACGACTGTTAAAGTTAAGAAGATGTATTCCCCCTCCCCTAGACAGCTAATCCAGAAATCTCTCGCTGCTGGGCCCAGCGATCTGCATGCCTGACAAGCTTCCCAGATGGTCCCTACACAAGTTCAGGTTGGAGAACCTGGGCCTCACATAAGCATGTGAACAGGCCACCATCACTCACAGGGCCTTGCAGTTCTTCCCGTGGGGGAGGCAAGAAGTCAGGTCTGAACTACATGGCTGGTTCACCCCCTTCTGCTCACGGGGAACGTGTGTTAGCACAACAACTCCAAACGAGACCCACGGCCTCAGTCCTAAGAGCATGCTCCTGTAAATTGATCAGTTCATTGTTGAAAGAAAAAGAAGGCACAATATCATCCACACCGCTTTTGAGTTTTGAGCTTCTCCTTCAATTTAAGCACTTGAGCTCAACAACTGAATGTGGAGACATGCTGAAAAAAAGGGCGTAAGAAGGCATCACCGTCATTGTCTCTCATCGGTTTGCCTTGGTCTATAAAGAGGAATCCAGACAGATAGATCACTTGAGTTATTCTCATTTTACCCCACTTTTGAAACACCCCTCCAGTGTCCCACGCCAGTGCAGAGACTAGCAGTTTCTCTTAAACTTTGTCTCTCTCTCTTTTTCAGGTCACGGAGGAGGGCTTCTGAAGAAATCTTAGAAGAGTATGTTTCCAGTATTCTTACAGCATCCTGTGTGACCCTAGTCAGCCATGCGGTTTGCGTGGTCCTCGTCAGTTCAGCCTTTGTTGAACGCAGCATCCAAAAATAGACAGTAGGGAGCGGGCTGGAGATCGAAGCGATAGTGGGAGGCTCAGCGAATGCTGCTTCTGCAGCTGAAGGGCCGGACTCTGGTGTGGATGGCCATGTCCTGTCTCGCACGCCCTGGTTCTTAGATTGTACGTTCAGATGTCAACAGTACTGACCCTTAGGTTCTGCTTTATTGATGAAGATGGGCAGAAGTAACACCAGCCTTCTAATCCTAGCCTCCTCCCCAGACATATCAAAGAGAAAGAAGGCAGGTTTCCAGGTCAAGGTGGAGTGTGCAGGTGGGGGGAACGAACATCCTTTCTCAGTCCGTGTGATGCTGCTGGTGGGATGGTACAGCTTGGGCGCCTTGCACGGCAGACCAAGCTGACGAAGCAGGTCTGACCAAGCTGGTGGAGGAAGGTGGGTCCAGAGACATTGTCACCTAGGAAAAGGAATGGAAGCAGCCAAAACATAATAGGTTGTTCCCTCCTGTGTTTGAAACTCACTTCCTCCTTTCTTTTCCTTCTTTTTGGGGGGCAGCCACCGCCTCAGACAGAAGAGCCTGGATAGATCAGATGACGGAGGAGGTAAGATGCCCGTGGAGGAAGTCAGAAGGGCTTCCAGAGACGTCCCAGAGCATCTCCTGGGCTACAGACAAGGTGCCACTTGCTGCAGGCTTTACTGGACACGTCCCTGTGGCCTCGTCCTGGCCTGTGGGTTGCGTCTCTGTGCCTGGCCGAGTGCTGCTGCCCCTGCCTGGGGTTCCTCCGCACTTCCTTATCCACTAATCCTCCTTGTCCTTCAGCACTCGGCCAGACGCATCACCTCCTCTGAACTGTCTTCCCTTGCCATCCCACCCGCCGTCTCTGACTCAGGTGTTGTTTCTCCTTGTACCCACAACCTCGTGGGCAAACCTCCATTGTAACGACCACCCCCCACAGCAATAATAGCTGTACTTATTGGCTCTTTATTATGTCTCAGGCACTGTTCTCCCAATTTATAGATGCTGAAGCGTTTCATTTTCACAGCAGCCCTTCGAGGTAGTACTGTTATTATCCCATTTTTATATTCGAGGAAACTATAAGTACAGAGCGATGAAGTTGCCTATAGTCACGGGGCTAAGTGACCGTCGTGCTTTAACACTTTATTGGCTCAGCTGTTCTTCCCACCAGGCTCTCAGCTCCTTGATAGTGGACACTTTGTCTTATTTATCCTTGCATCTCTAGTGCATGGCACCTAGTTGGTTAAAGGCTGACGCTGTAAACAAGGGAGAAACAGTGCTTCAGTGACTAGCAGCCATGTCACAGCTGAAGCCCGTGTTCAGAGCTCGAAAAGAGATTAAGTTTGTGTGTACCTTTTGCAGGAAACCTACTAGAGGGGAGGTTATCTTTAGGACCTGAATGATCAAAGCCTCTTTTTTAACTCACATATTTACCATTTCCTCAGTCTGTTCTTTTGTGTAGAACTCAATTTCCATCTAGTATCATTTTCCTTGTGCCTGAAGCACTTCATGTAACGTTTTATTTTTTTGTAGAGCGGGTCCTCTGGCAAGAAATTCTCTCAGTCTTGTTCGTCTGAAAAATGTCTTTACTTTTCACCAGATAGAGGATTCTGGGCTGACGCCTCGGTTTTTCCTTTGAGTCTTTGAGGTGCTTGGTTCATCGTCCATTGGCTTGCTTTGTCTGCTGAGAAGCCAGTGGCCATCCTTATCTCAGCTCCCCTGTGTACACGCACTGTCATTTTTGTCCTGCTTTTAAGACTTATTTTCCCATGTCTGTTCAGTTCAGTCGCTCAGTCGTGTCTGACTCTTTGTGACCCCATGAACCGCAGCACGCCAGGCCTCCCTATTCATTACCATCTCTCGGAGTTCACTCAGACTCACGTCCATCGAGTCCATGATGCCATCCAGCCATCTCATCCTCGGTCGTCCCCTTCTCCTTCTGCCCCCAATCCCTCCCAGCATCAGAATCTTTTCCAAGGAGTCAACTCTTCGCATGAGGTGGCCAAAGTACTGGAGTTTGAGCTGTAGCATCATTCCTTCCAAAGAAATCCCAGGGTTGATCTCCTTCAGAATGGACTGGTTGGATCTCCTTGCAGTCCAAGGGACTCTCAAGAGTCTTCTTCAACACCACAGTTCAAAAGCATCAATTCTTTGGCACTCAGCCTTCTTCACAGTCCAACTCTCACATCCATACATGACCACAGGAAAAACTATAGCCTTGACTAGACGGACCTTAGTCGGCAAAGTAATGTCTCTGCTTTTGAAAATGCTATCTAGGTTGGACATAACTTTTCTTCCAAGGAGTAAGCGTCTTCTAATTTCATGGCTGCAGTCACCATCAGCAGTGATTTTGGAGCCCCAAAAAATAAAGTCAGCCACTGTTTCCACTGTTTCCCCATCTATTTCCCATGAAGTGATGGGACCAGATGCCATGATCTTCGTTTTCTGAATATATATATATATGTATGTATTTCTACTTTATGCATTGAAGGAGTAATATTTCTTTGCTACCTTCCTAGAACCAATTTTTACTTCCTTGAGGTGGGAATAATATCACCCTCATTGAGACTGCAAGCTCTAAGATAAAGGCAAGTTTGTTGTCTCAGATGAGGTTTATAGATAGGCAATATACACATAGATCAACTTGATGCTCAAAGAGGAGTAAAGCCATTGATGATATGGAAAATGACCCCCAAACACATAAATGTTTAAAGTAATTTTTATTACTCATGCAATAAAGTAATTTGTATCCTATTTAGTCTTCAGAATTAACAACGGTTGATAAAGTAATGAACCCAAGATTGTTTTTAGAAAATAGCTCTCAGCAGTTGTGTCAGGACTAAACCAACGAAGCAGATATTCTTACTAAACTTTTAAAAACAATGGAGATTAATGATATATTCCCAGTGAGCCTAGAATATCTCCAGAACACAAATAGAATAATTACAAGCAAGGAGTATGTAAAGCAGGATAAAAAAAAAGATAAACAAAAAGTGATCTGTGGGAAGCCAGGTGTCAGTGAGGCTACTGGATGGTTCTGTCAGCACATAGGATACCTACTGGCACCTAGCTGGACGGCAGCATGGCAAGGTTCCTGGAACATTCTCACCTAGGTGTTATAATAGTGTGGTTGCCTAATGCTGTATTGTTTCATTACATAAAGAAGAGATTAGGATGATTGTATAACTGTGTTTAGAAAAATAGCAATTTCAGATACTTGACTAGACCCTTCAAGTGTCAGGAGAGTCAAGGAGAGAATGGGAAAGTGCAAGATTAGAGGATAGATAGCATTTTCAAAAGAAGAGACGTTACTTTGCCGACTAAGGTCCGTCTAGTCAAGGCTATGGTTTTTCCTGTGGTAGCATTGCCTTTCTTTGGAATTGGAATGAAAACTGACCTTTTCCAGTCCTGTGGCCACTGCTGAGTTTTCCAAATTTGCTGGCAGATTGAGTGCAGCACTTTCACAGCATCATCTTTCAGGATTTGAAACAGCTCAACTGGAATTCCATCACCTCCACTAGCTTTGTTCGTAGTGATGCTTTCTAAGGCCCACTTGACTTCACATTCCAAGATGTCTGGCTCTAGATTAGTGATCACATCATCATGATTATCTGGGTCGTGAAGATCTTTTCTCAGCAATTTGGTTGCTATGTGCCTTGTTGTGGGTTGTTTTGGGTTTATCCTACTTGAACATCTTGAGTCTGTGGATTTGTGGTTTCCATCAGATTCAGATCATTGTGGCCATTGTTTCTTTGGGTTTCACTGAAGCGTGGTTGATGTACAGTATGATGCTGGTATCAGGTGTGCCATGTGTTGATTTGACCTTTGCATCCATTAATGATCTCATGATAAATCTGTCCCCATGCAAGTTGTTACGATTTTATTGACCATATTCTTCATGCTGCATGTAACTTCCCAGTGGTCTATGTACTTTATCACCGGAAGTTTGTACCTCTTAATGCTGTTCCCCAATTTCACCCCACCCCCTGCTCTGGCAGCTGCCTGTTTGTTCTCTGTGTGTGTTTAAGTCTGTTTTTGTTTTGAGTTTGTTTTGTTTTTTGGATTCCACACATAAGTGAGATCATGTGGTATTTGTTGTCCTCTGATTTATTTCACTTAAGCCTAATATCCTCTGCTGCTGCTGCTGCAAAGTCGCTTCAGTCGTGTCTGACTCTGTGCAACCCCATAGACGGCAGCCCACCAGGCTCCCCCGTCCCTGGGAGTGGGTTGCCATTTCCTTCTCCAATTCATGAAAGTGAAAAGTCAAAGTGAAGTCGCTCAGTTGTGTCCGATCCTTAGCGACCCCATGGACTGCAGCCTACCAGGTTCCTCTGTCCATAGGATTTTCCAGGCAAGAGTACTGGAGTGGGGTGCCATTGCCTTCTCCTCTAGGTCCATCCATGTTGTCACAAGCAGCAAGATTTCATTTTTTCATGGCTGAGCAACATTCCACTGTGTATGTATGTACACACATACATATATATGTTTGTGTGTGTATATATATATTCTGTGCTGAGTCACTTCAGTCGTGCCTGACTCTGCAACTCCATGGACTATAGTCCACCAAGCTCCTCTGTCCATGGGATTTTCCAGGGAAGAATCCTGAAGTGCGTTGCCATTTCCTTCTACAGGGGATCTTCCTGACCCAGAGATCGAACCTGGGTCTCCTGCATCTCCTGCATTGGCAGATGGGTTCTTTACCACTAGCACCACCTGGGAAGCCCCATATGTATGTATATATATATATAAGCAACTTAGCACACAGCACACACACATACACACATATATATACACATATGCACATACATATATATACACACATATACATATGTGTGTATGTGCTGTGTGCTAAGTTACTTCAGTCATGTCTGGACTCTGCAACTCTTCAACTGTAGCCTGCCCAGCTTCTCTGTCCATGTGATTCTCCAGGCAAGAATGCTGGAATGGGTTGCCATTTCCTCCTCCAGGGGATCTTCCTGACTCAGGGATCAAACCCTGTGTCTCTTAAGTCTCCTGAATTGGCAGGCGGGTTCTTTACCACTAGCACCACCTGGGAAGCCTTATATATGTGTGTGTATGCACTATATATATATATGCACACAACATATCTTGTGTATCCATTCATCTATCAGTGGACACTTAGGTTGTTTCTCAAATCCCAGCCACCTACACTTTGACCTGTGTCTCCTCAACCCTGCCAGACTGCCCCATGCCCCACTCGGGGTTCCCCACCCTGTACCAGTGCCCGGGAAGCACCTCTAAGCAGAAGCTAGGGTGACGGCAGGGCCCGCTTCGTTCATTTCCCTGCCCTCAGGGGTCCCGGTTCTGTGTTACCTCTTGTACACTGTGTGAAAGCAGCTGTTTCTTGTATTTTTTCTAGTTTTCTGACTGTTTATAGCAGAAAGGCAAGCCTGGTACCAGTTACTCTCTCATGGCCAGAAGTGGAGTTCCAAAGCCTTCTATTAACTAACCTTTGCATGTGACTAAGGTGAAGGAGAGAATTGAATCTGTGGAACATAGATGATTCTCTGTGCCATAGCTACCGCACAGGATTAGAGTGAGAGTCACATAGGACAGTCATGAAATATGCTAGGAGGGTGATTAAAATTCAGATTCACAGAGTTGGGGATGAACGTGTGCACACTGCTGTATTTAAAATGAATAAATGACAAAGGCCTCCTCTATAGCACAGGCAACTCTGCTGAATGTTAAGTGCTGGCCTGGGTGGGAGGGGGCTTTTGGGGGAGAATGTGCTTAGTGCTTAGTTGTTCAGGTGTGTCCAGTTCTTTGTGACCCCATGAACTGTAGCCCACCAGGCTCCTCTGTCCATGGAAGTCTCCAGGCCAGGATACTGGAGTGGGTAGCTGTTCCCTTCTCCAGGGGATCGTCCCCAACCAGGGATCGAACCCAGGTCTCCCACATTGCAGGCAGATTTTTTTACCATCTGAACCACTGGATACATGCATATGTATGGCTGAGTCCCTTTGCTGTTCACCTGAAACCATCCCGACATTGTCAATTGGCTACACCCCAGAACAAAATAAAAAGCTTAAAAATGCAGATTCTCAGGCCACTAGCAAAGCAGAAGCTGGGATTGGGGCCCAGGGAATCTGCATTAATTTAAATAAGCTCCCCAGATAAATATTTTGCACACTGAAGTTTAACAACCCTGCTGTGATGCCTCCAAAGCCAGGACTGAGGACTGGAGAGGGAGTCGTATGCACAAGTACTTCTGTCTCATCTCATCCCAAAGGGGTATGAAGGTAGAAAGGTAGTCACGAGAGGTCAGGAAGTGAGTCTGCACTCGCTCTAAGAGTTAGTAAGAGCCCCTGAGTCTCCTCCCATCATTCTTCAGCCCTTTCATTGCTTTTCCGTTCTCTCTCATCAACAAGGTCATTTATTTTTGCTAGATATTCCGCCTCAGCTCTTCTCACTCAATTCCTCTCAGCTGCTAAGCTACTCCACTCGCTATTAATTCCCAGTGGCGCTGGTCAACAAGGTACCCTGCGCTTCTGTCCCCAGAAGTCTGTCTTCCCAGACGTGTTCCTGGGATGTCCTCTGCCGCCGCTGCAGTGACAGCTGTGATGCTCACTGATTGGTGGCTTCTACCACACTTTGGGTCGGCCTGTCCTCAGAGCTCTGTTGTTTCAGCTGTTGGTTACACAGGGCCACAGAGCAACCACTCAGGAGGATGTGCCAATGGACTCAAGGAGGCAGGATCCCTACCAGGTGGTCAAGGTACAGTGTGCTTGGAAACTGTGATGCTGATGACGCTGGGGTGCTCATTGAATTCCTGATCTGCAGAGGGTTTACTCAACTGGAACTCTTCACGCCTCTTCCCACCCTAGCTTGGACTTCTTTTCAACTCCCCTCAAAGGACTTCTGAAATCCCACCTTCTCCAGTTTTTTTCAATTGGGAGGAAAAGAAAGTGTTAGTCAAAGTCGTATCCAACTCTTTGCAGACCCATGAACTGTAGCCCGCCAGGCTCCTCTGTCCATGGAATTCTCCAGGCAAGAATACTGGAGTGGGTTGCCATTCCCTTCTCCAAAGGATCTTCCCAACCCCAGGGGTCGAACCCGGGTCTCCTGCATTGCTGGCTGATTCCTGATGGTCTGAGCCACCAGGGAAGCCCTCAGTTGTGTGAAAATGCTCCATTTCAAGGAGTAACTATATCACAGCAAAACCCTCTGAATACTGAAGTGTATGTACATCACACATGCATCATTAGAAGGCAGTGCTGGTTGCCATTGTGACGTCATCATGTTAGAATCAAATTGTTGCAGCTTTTGGCGTCTCTATACACCATGTCGCCCAGGCCTGCTGTTTGACGTGTTGAGAGGTTGAGGCTTAAGCACTATTACTCGGAATCATCAGGCTGAATAGGGACTCGGGGCCTCTGACTCCCAGGGGCGCTTTCTGTCCTCGTGCTGTGGCCTCCGCCAGCACCACTGCCGTCACCAGCATCACCAAACATTTCCATGTGCCAGCTATCAAGCCTCGTGTTGCACATTTTTTTCTCATCTATTTCTCAGAACAAATCTGTGGGAGAGTTTATTTTTTAATATCAGTTTTTTTGAGGTCTGATTTGCATATGATAGACTGCATTCATTCAAAGTGCACAGTGTGAAGTTTTACAGCTGTGTATACCCAGTGAAACCTCCACCACCATCAATGTACAGAACATTCCCATCACGCCCGGAAGTTGCTCTCACTCTTTTCAGTCCATCCTCCCTCTGCCCCTGTCTCTAGGCAACTATGATCCCTCTTTTTTTTGTCACGATAGAGTGGTTTGTAGTTTCTAGAATTTTAGACACTGAATCATACATATGTATGCTTTTGTGTTTGACTCTTTTTACTCATTAGAACGATTTTGAGATGCATCCAGCTGGTTGCATGTATCATTAGCCAGTTCATTTTTATTGATAATATTCCATTGCATGGATACATCGCACGTTTTGGTTATCTTGGTTATCTATTCACTTGTTAGACATTCTAATGGCTCATCATCCCCATTTTAAGGATGGGGAGACTAAGGCAAAGAAAGGCAACTTTGCCGAAGGTTACACAACTGGTAAGTGACAACACCAGGATTTGGAAGGCAGCTGTGTTCACCATGTGTTACTAGCACAACACAGCCCAGCACCAGGATTTGAATGCATATCTTGGCCCCAGAGTCCTTGCTCTTGGCCTCTGGGCTGTAACAAATAGCACGACCCTCTGCTGTGTTGGCATCTCCTTGCACAGGTCGGTTGTGTAAATGTCAGCTCCCCAGTGTGTAAGATAGAGTGCTGGCATGATTGATAGGTTGTTTGATGCAATTCCATTAAGGAAGAAGAAAGTTGCTGTTTTTGGAGAATACCTCTGGTATTCTTTTCCCTTTCATAAACTTGGAATGTGAAATTTGTGATTTGACCTTTATTTTGGCTCCAGGAGTTTGAAGCAAAAAAAGCCTTTCTTGTCAGAGTACACTTGATGTTACCTTCTAGGAGGTATGTCTCTGCCCTGGCATAAATCTGTTTTCCATGCAGTTATCCCTGAGTCCTTTAATGGAAAATCAGTTCATATGTTACACTTCACACTCGACTTAGTCCATTTCACCGTATGTGAATGTTTAGAATCCATTTTGCAGTAGGAATCATATGTTACATATAACTAGTCTCTAGAATTATCTTTGCTCAGAGAATTACTTGGTTGGCTAGTTAAGCCTGTTCCTTTGAACTTAGAATAACCAGTGGGTGGGGAAACTCCATGAATAAATGCCCTGAACCATCCATGGACGCTCATTCGGCAATGACGTTAAACAGATCTCTGGGCACCTGTGAGGAAACCTACTGGTTCCCTTAATAAAATCACATCTGGGGGCTTCTCTGGTGGCTCAGTGTTAAAGAATCTGGAGACATGTATTCGATCCCTGGTTTGGGAAGATCCCACATGCCTCGGAGCAGCTGAGGCCACGTGCCTATGCTCTAGAGCCTGGGAGTTGCAACTACGGAGCCCACGTGCTGCAACTACGGAAGTCTGCACACCCTTGACCCCGTGCGCCACAACAGGAGAAGCCACCGCAACGAGAACGCTGCACACAGCAGCTAGAGAATAGCCCCCCCCGCTCTCTGCAACTCAAGAAAAACCCACGCAGCAGCCAAGACCCAGCACAGCCAAATAAATGAATGCATTTTTTTAATTAAAAAAATAAAATCACATCCGGGTTCTTTGAGGTCATCAGTGAGGTGTATTCTCACCTGGGAAGGGGCTGCTCCTCTTCTGGTACTTGGTAGGGCTGCGTGATTGACGAGCCATCTCGAAGGAGAAGATGAGTTGCCAGGAACAGAAGTGAGGAGCCAAGGTCCAGAGCCTCCTCTGAGCATCTTGGAGATGAAGCTTCACCGAGGAAAGCCAGGGGGTCTTCATGAAACATCTCCTGTGGGCAGTGCTGCACCAGGTCTCGGAAATGGTGGTGAGTGAGACAGTCCCTGCCCTCCAGGATTCTCTGGTCTAGTGAGACATGCCTGGCCTTCTTCCCTCCTCCTCTTTTATATGGACTTTGAGAAGCCATGTCTCTTGAGATGTATTTTTCATCATTCACCCTCCCTAGATCACTCTTCAAAAGATGTTTCTGCTTTTTTTTTTTTTAATTTTTTGGCTGTACTGGGCAGCATGTGGGATCTTACTTTCCAGACCAGGGATTAAACCTGCATCCACTGTATTGAAAGCATGGAGTTTTGACCACTGGAGCACCAGAGAAGTCCTAGATCTCTCTTGATACCTGGTGCTCCTCCTCCTTCCCTGGGGAAGAAGCTGAGGGAGAGAAGAGAAACACATTCTCTTGTTTATTGATGTTTCCCTCAGGCTTCTGAGGGAAGAGAACAGAAAAACAGAGAAACGAAGGAGCTATTGGGATGGGACGTGTTTTTTGAATGAGAAGCAGAGAGTAAGTGCTGTGCAGAGGTGGTGTGGGGATCTGTTGGTTAACCAGGGTGTATTGCAGAGGGACCATTTGCAAGACCAAGGCAGGCTGTGAACTCAAATGTTTCTAGGGACTCGGCAGATAATATAAACACTTGGAACAGCAGGTGTGTTTGACCATAAAGAATGGTGAGGCCTGTGGTGAGCTTGGAGGGGAGATGGCATGACCTGAAAGTTGTCAAATTCATATTTTAAATAATGACAAGTTTTAAACATCACTGTATGAACTGAACAAAACACATCTTCAAGTTGAAGTAGGCCTTTAGGAAGCAATTTGTAAATCCTTCGTAAGACCTTGCCAACATCCATTGGATCATAGAAAAGCAAGGGAATTCCAGAGAAACATCTGTTCTGCTTCACTGACTACACTAAAGCCTTTGACTGTGTGGACCACAACAAACTGTGGAAAACTCATAAAGAGTTGGGAATAGCAGATCACCTTACCTGTCTCCTGAGAATCCTGTATGCAGGTCAAGAGGCAACAGTTATAACTGGACATGGAACAACGAACTGGTTCAAAATTGGGAAAGGAGTATGTCAAGCCTGTATATTGTCACCCTGCTTATTTAATTTATATGCAGAGTACATCATGTGAAATGCCAGGCTGGCTAAATCACAAGCTGGAATCAAGGTTCCTGGGAGAAATAACAATGTCAGATATGCAGATGATACTACCCTAATGGCAGAAAGCAAAGAGGAATTAAAGAGCCTCTTGATGAAAGTGAAAGAGGAGAGTGAAAAAACTGTCTTAAAACTCAACATTCAAAAAACTAAGATCATGACACATTCAATCCCATCACTTCATGACAAATAGAGGGAAGAAGAGAGGAAACCGTGACTGATTTTATTTTCTTGAGCTTCAGAATCACTGCGGACAGTGACTGCAGCCATGAAATTAAAAGACGCTTGCTCCTTGGAAGAAAAGCTCTGACAAACCTAGACAGTGTATTAAAAAGCAGAGATACCACTTTGCTGACAAAGGTTTGTATAGTCAAAGCTATGATTTTTCTAGTAATCATGTATGGATGTGAGATTTGGACCATAAAGAAGACTGAGCACCGAAGAATTGATGCTTTTGAATTGTGGTGATGGAGAAGACTCTTGAGAGTCCCTTGGACAACAAGGAAATCAAACCAATCAATCCTAAAGGAAATCAACCTTGAATATTCTTTGGAAGGACTGATGCTGAAGCTCCAATACTTTGGCCACCTGATGCAACAAGCCAACTCACTAGAAAATACCCTGGTGCTGGGAAAGATTGAGGGCAGGAGGAGAAGAGGGTGACAGAGGATGAAATGGTTGGATGGCATCACTGACTCAATGGACATGAGTTTGAGCAAACTCCGGGAGATAGTGAAGGACGGGGAAGCTTGGCACACTGCAGTCCATGGGATCGCAAAGCGTCATGACACAGCTTAGCAACTGAACAACAGCAAACAACAGCATGAGACCTTGGAGGGCTCTGCTCTAAAGGAACACTGAACTCTGTTGAGGAGACAAAACATGAAAAATGAAAATCTATACAAGGATTAAGTAACTAAAGTAGCAGGGTAGTGAGTGGCAAAGTTAACAAGTGGCTATTGTGTCCGGGAGTTGGTGATGTACAGGGAGGCCTGGCGTGCTGCGATTCATGGGGTCGCAAAGAGTCGGACATGACTGAGCGACTGAACTGAACTGATTGATATATTAGTGATTTCCTTGTTAAGTACTTTGAAGTGTGGGCTGCCGGCCCTTCACGAAGAAAGTAGAACTTGCTCGGGTCCTGTAGGCTAGATAGGATTAGGTTAGGCAGAGAAACGTGCACAGCCTTCCATGGTAAACTACCTTGCATCAGGAGTGACTCCACTTGGAGGATGAATAAGGAATTCGCCGTCCCCAGGAGAGAAGCTGGTTCTGTAGATCTAAGCCCTGATTCTGGGCCATTCTCAACTACACATATTCAACATCCTCATGTAAACCACCTTTCATGAAGTTTGAAGATTGCCAATCATCTAGTTTGCTGGTTCTGGGTAGGCTCGCAGCTGGAACGGATAAAGTGCTTCAGGAAAGGTGGGATTCGTGGTTATGGAGAATAGCTGAGAATAGTAGATAGCTCTATGCTCAGTTGCTCTGTCATGTCCAACTCTTTGTGACCCTGTGGACTGTAGCCCGCCAGGCACCTCTGTCCATGGGATGTTCCTAGTAAAATTACTGAAGTGGGTTACCATGCCCTCCTCCAGGGGATCTTCCTGACCCAGGGATAGAGCCTGTGTCTCTTGCATCTCCTTTATTGTAATTGGGTTCTTTACTGCTGAGCCGTGGGGAAAGCCCTGAAATGGACAGCCAGAGCCCCCAAAAGATCTCAGGGTCCCCAGATTGTAGGATGGCAAGACTGACCTTCCTTTTAGTGGCTTAATTATCCATCCCTATTCTTGGAATCAAGTTTCTAGTTTGCCTTAAGACCTCTAGATTTCTTCTGTCGTGGAAGGTTGCATGGTGTTAGAGAAAACATCAGATCTGGAGTAGAATTGGATCCAGTCTCTACAGGTGATACTGGACAGGTAATTCATTTATTCATTTCTTTAACCACCGTTTGTTGAATACCGACTATGTACGATGCTTGGGGCTGGGCACTGGGGGCATGATGGTGTACAAGAAGACATTCTCAGTCCTTAGCCTCATGCAGCTTACAGTCTAGTTGGGGAAGGGGATGCTAAGCCAATAATCACACATTAAATGAGTACGGACAGATTGTAGTCGAGTCTGCTGGAGGAAGAGTCGGGGAGACCTGATTTGGGTTGGGTGAGGAGGGAGGATCTCTCTGAAGAAATGGCTTTCAAACGTCAAAGCTTGAGGGACATGCAGAAGTTGCCAGCAAAAGCGGGGTGGGTGCTGGGGGCTAGAGGAACCCTGGTGGAGGAGCCAGCGGGCGCAGAGTCGTCACCTCTCTGACGCCAGAAGCGTCAGAGAACAGAATTCCCAGGGCCGTTCGAGCTCTAAAATCCAGCTCTCAGAAAGTGAACTCCGATGAATAGTAAAACTTGAAGCACTGAGCCGCACACAAATGGGAGAGAAGAACTCTTTGTCTTTAGAAAAGATGAGCAGTCTTCAGACGGAGAGACTCTCTGAAAACACAATTAGATACAGGCTCAACTTTCAAAAAGCTGATCTCCCAGGTAAATTCAAATTAGGAAAGAACTTGGTTTAAAAAGTGGAAAGTCTCTGAAAACAGGAGCTTTAAAAAAAAAAAAAAGAATTAGCTCTTTCTTGGATGTAACCTTCGCATCTTGGCGTAATCCAGGACTGCAGGTGGAATTCTCAATAACTCTTCCTGGCAGCTCCCACACCTCTGGGGCACGCCGGCTTCTCACTGGAGAGGGTGGCACTCTTTGCATCCTGGGGTCCAGTTTTGACAGAATCAAATACCTCAAAACCTCAGGAAAAATAAATCCTATGGCCAACCCCAAAGTGTGTAATTCCTAAAGGACAGGCTGAGTTGAGCCACTTTTAGCCAGGGGCAATTGGGGACTTAATTCAGTGAGTGTAACAATCTGGATGATCTGAGAGCTCTGAGTTTAAGGGTAATTGCTCAATTTTCTATCCATATCAACAGGGAAAATAGGTAAAAGTGGCTGAACACATCCCAGCAATGAGGTTGGATGAGATGTGAGATGCCAGACTGTCAGCAGAATTAGAAAAACGCTGTCTGTAGTGGGCTATTGCTCTGTTGCCCCTCTCCCTGTTCATCCTTGTCCCCAGGCTTTCTGTGGCTCTTTTGGGCTCTTTCTTGTTCCTTGCTTAATTCTGCCACCATACCTTTCATCCATTCTCCTGCAAACAGCAGTCAGTTTTAGCCCAAGCAGTTTCCATGCGGAGAAAGAGAGAATGGAAAGAATTCTTTTAATGCGGATAAATTGGAACCCTGATATCTCAATTCTTTTCTCTTGCTTAGAATGTTCCATTATATCAGCATTCACTCCTTAAGCTTAACATAGCGCATCGGACTTCCTAGGCGGTACCCAAACCTATTCCCTTTGCCTCCCTAATGTTATTTCTTTGTTTTAGTTAATCTTGGGCTGCCCTGGGTCTTTGCTGCTGCTTGCGGGCTTCCTCTAGTTGTGGCGCGCAGGCTTCTCATCACCGTGGCTTCTCTCGTTGCAAAGCACAGGCTCCAGAGCATTTGAGCTTCAGTAGCTGGGGCACACGGGCTCAGTCGCCCCACGGCCTGCAGGATCTTCCTGGACCAGGGGTCAAACCTGTGTGTCCTGCATTGGCAGGTGGCTTCTTAACTACTGGACCACCAGGGAAGTTCTGCCACCCTAATTTTTTTTTTTAAAAAACTATTTTAACCAGGGTTCCTTTTAGCTAA
>SJYT01065476.1:325244-403953 GCA_006410635.1 Cephalophus harveyi | reverse complement strand
AGGGTTCCTTTTAGCTAAACGTAGAGCAGGAAAGAGGGCAAGGGTGGGGTGGGGTGGGATTCATTAATCCGAGGAGTAACTGTCCTGTCTGCTGTCTCTGCCTTGTTAAACTTGCTGTTGTTTATAGTATAGTAGGTATGAGATTCGGAGAAGGCAGTGGCATCCCACTCCAGCACTCTTGCCTGGAAAATCCCATGGATGGAGGAGCCTGGTGGGCTGCAGTCCATGGAGTCGCTAAGAGTCGGGCACGACTGAGCAACTTCACTTTTGCTTTTCACTTTCATGCATTGGAGAAGGAAATGGCACCCCACTCCAGTATTCTTGCCTGAAGAATCCCAGGGACGGGGGAGCCTAGTAGGCTGCCGTCTATGGGGTCGCACAGAGTCGGACATGACTGAAGCGACTTAGCAGCAGCAGCAGCAGGTATGAGATTGGGAAAAAAAGTCCTTCTTACAGGAAAATGGGATTGATAATTAATGTGTGTGTTTGCCAAGAGCCAGGCTTTGTGCTGTTTTCCCTGCAATACTTTAGTCAGTCCTCAGCATTCCTACGAGGAGACACTGTGATCATTACTCTTTTCCAGGGGAAGAAATTGAAGCCTTGGGAAGTTAAATAGCTAACAGAGGTCACATGACTAATAAACAGAGATGTACTTATTTAACAACCAGCTCTCCGGGGTGGGGAGGGGGCAAAGTCCTCATTGGGTAGAGTTCCTAGGTGGCACAGTGGTAAAGAATCTGCCTGCCAATGCAGGAGACCCAAGAGTCTCGGGTCCGATCCCTGAGTCAGGGAGATTCCCTGGAGGAGGAAATGGCAACCCACTCCAGTATTCTTGCCTGGAAAATTTCTTGGACAGAGGATCCTGGTGGGCTACAGTGATTGAACACACACATACTCCTACCGTGGCTGGTTTCAAGCTCCCAGCATGACACCAGTGACCACAAAACTGGGAAGAGATGAACAGCAGCTCACCAGCATATCATATTTCCATCACACCAGTCCTTTGGATGGAGAAGGAGATGGCAACCCACTCCAGTATTCTTGCCTGGAGAATTCCACGGACAGAGGAGCCTGGCGGGCTCCACAGGGGAAAGTTAAGTCCATGGGGTCGCAAAGAGTCGGACACGACTGGGCGACTAAACACACAGTCCATTGGATGTAAATAAGTTCATAAGCATAGGTAAAGTAAAATGCAGTAAAACTTAGAAAGTGGCAAGTTTTGAGTATTACCTTTGTTTTTAATATAATTTATTTAATTCTGCCGTGTTGTGTTCTGCTTAGTCGCTCAGTCATGTCCGACTCTGGGACCCATTGGACAGTAGCCCACCAGGCTCCTCTGTCCATGGGATTTTTCAGGCACGAATACTGGAGTGAGTTGCAGTTTCCTCCTCTAGAGGATCTTTCCAACCCAGGGATCACACCCACACCTCCCGTGTCTCCTGCATTGCAGGTGAATTCTTTACCTGTTGAGCCATCAGGGAAGCCCTATTTAATTAACTCCAGGAGATAGTGAAAGACAGGGAAGCCTGGCATGCTGCAGTCCATGGGGTCACACCAACAATATATAATTTAATCTTTAATAATGTTTCTATGTAACAACCTGCATGTGAAATTCCCAAGCATTTTAGACAGCCCGAACTGCTCCAGAACATCACCTCTAGTAAATGACAGAGCTGAAGTTGGGACGTGGCCTTCGTGACTCCCAATCACCTGCTCTCAGCGCCTTCCTCCTTCCTGTCAAAGCGCTAGGTTCGTTTCTCCAGCCTGCTTATCCGGGAAGCTGGCCTCCGCTCATCTTCCCAGAGCCCTGGTGCAAGTTTGCCCTCCTTTCCTGGTTCTCAGATTAACCCGCTGGCCCCTGTCCTCAGTTCTGCTGATCTCTCTTGTCAGCAGCACCCGGGCTGAGTAGAGAAAAGCCAGAGAAGCTAGGTCTTTCAGGCTGTGTGACATGAACAGAATCTTCAGGTTGGACCATTCCTCCCCCATCTTATGTTTTATTTTCTATCTCATCCACTGGGATTGCTTTTTTATTATTACCTTTTAAAATATTCACTCGTCCATTCAACCTTTGTTGTGGTGAGATCTTTAGCTGTGGCATGTGGGATCTAATTCTCTGACCAGGGATCAAACCCGGGCCCCCTGGACTGGGAGCAGAGTCTTAGCCACTGGACCACCAGTGAAGTCCTGGGATTGCTTTTAAATAAAGAATTCTTGTGCCTCTGCTGGGTCTTCCAGAGAGAAGCTCCTGTGTTGGGTGAGAGGAAAGAGTGTCTTGTGATGGTGAAAGTGTGAGCACCAGGGAGTGTGGGTCATTTAGAAGAACAGAGACCCCACAGGGCGCTCCCTGGGCCATGGAGGGCTCTGGTTGGAGCCCTCCCACCAGCCTCATCCTTGAGACACAGCTGAGGGTGAACAAATTGACGTCACGGAGACTTGGGACGTCACAGACACTACATGGGACGTCAAAGATTCCCCAGTCAGGAGTGTCGGATTATGGTGCGAATACTGAGCTGAGTTCACTGTGGGCTGCAGGAGGAATCTGTGTAGGCTCATTGCATTAGAGAAAATGAACTTTTTCATACAGCAGTTCTCCTTTTTTATTATTTTTTGGTTTATTTTGGCTGCATGAGGTCTCAGTTGCAGCATGAGGGATCTTACATTGGCCTTCATTGTTCCATGGCCTGTGGGATTTTAGTTCCCCGAACAGGGATTGAACCCGGGTCCCGTACCCTGAGGGGTGGATTCCTAACCACTAGACTACCAGGGCAGTCCCCTATACAGTGATTCTCTAAAAAAAAGACCCAGCTTGCCTTACAGACACATAGGTGGTGTCTATAGCTGGAATATTTGGGAAGACTGCTCCACAGGCCAGTGTGACAGTAAGGTGTTTTTTAAGAATTATACCATGAGATATATTCCAGCGGACACCCCAGAGATAAGGATGGCTTTGAGATAGAAGGCACCTCATTTTGGTGATAAGGAAACTTGGGAGCAGAGCTGACAAATAGCTGCGCAAGGTCAGCAGGTCAGGGGCAGACCTGGGAGCCGGGTTTCCTGACTCCTGATTGGGTCTGCCCTCTGCACAGCAAGAGTCTGGATTTGGTTCTTCCGTGATAGACAGCGAAAGCCACACTTCTTGTGGGGAAATGAACTCTAGTAGATGGAAACTCTTGAGGCCCCAGTGGCTGACTTCATAGCTCCCCATTGTGGGTTTGGCCAGGGCTGGTCCCCAGAGCCAATGAGACACCAGAGAAGTTACAGGGAATTGGCCTGAAGTTTCATTAATGCAGCAAGAGAAGTTGTTTTAACTTGGTTTTGTGTTCGAGGTCCCATGATCCCACCATGGGAAAAGCATACGCCATCACAGAGTAGGTGTCTGGGAGCTGATGGACTGTCTTGACTCAGCAAGCTTCGTAGAGGCTGGTTTTGCTCTGTTCTTCTTGCCTCTCAAAGAGGCAGTGTCAGGGCAGGTTTTGGAAACTGAGTTAAGCTTGGACCAGACTTTGGTGGTTCTGCTTTGTCCCCTCAGTTGTCCCCTACCTCTCCTGGTCCAGCTGCCCAGCACAGCCTGGAGTGTTGACCAGACCTCCTGCTCACTGGCAGAGCCGGAACAGCGTGCTCTAGGCTCCTTGGTGGTCCCCTGCCATCTCTCGGTCACACCAGCCTTCCCAGACTCTCCATCACGAACATCTCTACCCAAAAGGCAGTTGACAGTGATCAGTCTCTGGGGCTCCAGTTTCTTTGTTCATATGAGCAGCTTTCTGGGATGTCCCTGTCTGAAGAGGTGGGATGGGGAAGATGAAGCAAGTCTTGGACCACACATGCATGACTGTTGTAAACGAAGCAGCCTGTATTGACCTTCCTCCAGAACACAGGGAAGGCTCCGTCAGCATCCCGTGATGCCATAGTCCGTTTGGAGAAATGTGATTAATAATAAATCTTCCAACATTAGCCACTGACAAAAGCAAAAGAGAGCTCACCCTCCCTGAAATAGCTATGGAGACCTGGGTGTTTACTCTATAACTCCTTGGGTTCTTTCCCTATTGAATACAGAAGACAGGACTGGGATAGGACAAAGCTAATCCCGCTTAGCTTTGTGAGACAATCCTAGGTGTGACTGAGCCACGGTCCAGCTTTGGGGAAAAGCACAGGTCCTCCTCCACACAGCTGTAAAGGGAATGATGGATGAGGGACGAGAGGAGACGAAGCCAGTTTGGTGAGAACCACCGCCCGGGGACATCTTAGGCTCCTTAGATTTTTATGTGATTAGAAAGAGATAGAGGCTCGATGCCCTAGGATGTCTGTTTCAAGCGATGGGGACTGTATAGAGAAGAGGCATGGTGTTCTCTGCAACCAGAAGAGACAAATGGATTTGTAGGAGTTGCTCCAAATAGTCTGTAACTAAAGCCACGGTCAGTTGTGGCCTGGGGACTGTATTCTCCAAGCAGGTGGCCGTGGTGCCCTTACTCGTCTTGAAGTCCGACGGTCAGACAGCACTTAGGTGAGAGGGGAAGGAACAGGCTTGATTGTGCATCTGAGGTTGGGACTCAGCACATCACTTGGGCCTCAGTGTGAGAAGTCTCCCCTTCCAACACCTGCAGATAAGCAAAGCCTAGGTATAGCAGAAATCCAGGGAAGCAGTGATAGGGGACCCTCTTACCTTAGCAAGAGATGAACTTGGTATGGCCAACCGGTAGGGTCTTCCTTTCCAGTTTCAGGTCCTCCCAGCTTTCTGAACATGCCCAGATGTCTGCCATGTGTGTGGGTATACTCGCCTATACGTACGCACACGCAGGAGGGCAGATATTGGGAAAAATGATTCCTGAGTCCATAAGTGTGGTTGACGGACTGGGTTTACCTAAAAGACCCTTTAAGAGAAAGCTCTTGAAAGATGATTACAGAATTGAGACACCATCATTTAAAAGTGCCCGAGGCAAACGCCTTTGAAAATTGCAGCAGCGGAGGGACGGAGAGAGAACCAGGCAGCCCTTGATTGTTGGGCTGTTCCCTCAGGACCCGTCGCCCCCCCTCCCCCCTGTTTCGCATCTGATAAGAGAGAGAGCAGCGGTAAGACTCCTCATCTATCTTATGAAAATCCGATTCGGAATGGCTGTGATCAAAACCAGCTGGCTGTCACCAGCGGTGGCCTTGCGCGGAGGAAGCCGCTCAGAAGCCGTTCCGAATGTGGGGGTGTCACGGGTGGCACCGATCAAAGGAGCATTTTTTTAATAAATATATATAAGGAAAAACACAAAACCTAAGGATTTAGAATAAAAGCGGTGGAGTGTGTCTTGTTTTTTTCTTTCAGCATAACACGAAGAGGATGAAATAGCATCAGATATGCCGGGTTTCTAACACTTCTAGTGGCGTCTCTGAGAAGGCCGCTCTCTGTCACGTCCATTCTGTACTCGCTGTGTCTCGGGCCCTGCTGAAGAGAGCAGAGAGGTGCTCCCTTTTCCGTCCCTTCCAGCCGCTTCATCCCTTGTCACCTTTAAAGGCCCTTACCCCTCGCCATCCTTAACACCTCTCCAGATCTTTTCTAACACTTCTAGTGGCGTCTCTGAGAAGGCCGCTCTCTGTCACGTCCATTCTGTACTCGCTGTGTCTCGGGCCCTGCTGAAGAGAGCAGAGAGGTGCTCCCTTTTCCGTCCCTTCCAGCCGCTTCATCCCTCGTCACCTTTAAAGGCCCTTACCCCTCGCCATCCTTAACACCTCTCCAGATCGAAGCTGGAACCAACGTGAAGCGCCGAGTGAGAGCTGCTGGCAGTAACCGGGAGCCTCCCTGTTCATTGTGTTAATTTCCTTCAAGTAGTGACCAGTGTATCAAAAAAGCAAAGTCGCTCAGTCGTGTCCGACTCTTTGCGACCCCATGGACTGTAGTTTACCAGGCTCCTCCATCCATGAGATTTTCCAGGCAAGAATACTGGAGTGGGTTGCCATTGCCTTTTCCAAGGGGATCTTCCCGACCCAGGGATCGAACCTGGGTCTCCCGTATTGCAGGCAGACGCTTTACTACCTGAGCCCCCAGGGTAGTAACGTAGTGATACATATGTCAGTCCCAACCTCCCAGTTCATCCTGCCCTCCTCCCCCGTTGGCGTCTGCATGTCTCTTCTCTACGTCCCTATCTCTACATCCCCGTCTCTGTTTCTGCTTTGCACATGCGTTCAATACCAGCTGTTCTGATGTTCTTCTTGAGGTCAGTGATCTCTTTCCCCAGCAGCACGAAGAAGGGGGTCGGTTGGGTAGAAACCCGGAGACTTCTCAGCATATATGGGATATGGATGAAGCCCCCCACACCCCCTGCCAGCCAGCGCCTCAGGAGACGGGCATCTTCTTTCTGTCCCTGGCACTGATTTCCTCAGGGACCTGCTTGTGTGCCTTTTGCTCATAGTCAGAACCTGTTTCTCAGCCCCTGCAGCGGGCCCTCTGGCCAATGGTGTCACAGTGTTCAGCCTCTCTTCTCTGAGGGCCGCCCGTCTCCTCCCAGCCGAGTGGCCCGGCTGGGTAAGGCGGACTCACCGGGGACCGGTCTTCACGAAGCAGACCTGCCTGGGATCCGCAGGTGCCTTTTTGCCCTGGAACCCGAGTCCACCCGGGGACTGCAAGGGCCCAGAGCTCCTCTGAGAGCATCCCTTCCCCTTGTTCCTTCTGTTTGAAGCCTGTTGCCTACTGCTTTCCCCTTTTCTTCTCCCTTTAAAAAAAAAAATGCTCCATTTTTTCACTTAGAAAAAAAATTATTTATACGATTGAGATCCACTAATTAAAGCCATTTTCTGGTATTTGGTTACTGGAGCGTTTGATGTCTTCTCTGACAAGACCATGAAATGCACGGAGTGTCCACGGGGACAGAATTTGCTGAACACGGCTCTTTGTAAATGAGGGGACACAGTGTCGCAGCCGCTCATGAATATGAAACGCCCATGATGCCACCTCAGTGGACTTGGGAACACAGATGAATCCTGTCATGTGCTAAATGAGACCAATTTCTTTCACTTAACTTCATCTTCAATCAGACCTTCTTCCATTTGCCTGTTTAAAATTCCCCATACGTGATACAGAAGGTAACAGCATTCAGTAAAACAAAGTTTTGCAGCTGCAGAGAAAAATGATAATGATCTCGGGCGTAAAGTTGCCATCTCCTAGAAACATGGACATTCTTTCGAAAGCTCTTGAGCTCTGCTGAGGGTCTGTTGACTTTGAAGACACCATTGGCGGTTGTCTCGACTGCTCTTCTTGGGGTGTCCCCCTTGCAGCGTGTCAGGTCCCTTTCGGGTGGGTTGGTTGTTGAACATGGCTGTGTCTTATAAAGGGTGGACGTGAGCCCTTGGCAGCCCACAAGTGCTCTGCAGTGGCCGGGGAACTGCCGGAGAAGCAGTTGTGTGGGGCTGTGTGGGTCCTCTTCCCTAGGGAGCCGAGGTGAGGTTAGTGAGTGAAGCAAGAGGGACAGATGTCATCTAGAAGGACCAGGCCAGGTAGGCCGACCCTAGTACCATTTACTAAGGCATCAGGATCAGAATGTGCTGAAGTTTAGAAGAGACTTCATGTAGTTCTCTAGAAACCCTTCTGGCCACGGCTACGGAAATCCCCAACCAAGAACCATCAGCACAGAGTAGAAGCTAAAGAAATGCAGAGAGGAGCAGCTCCCTGCCTGCACCATCTTTGCCTGGATGGGATCAGGGCCCGGGTCAGGGTGTCTTTGTTCTCTCCTTCCTCTGCAGGAAGATTTATGCTCCAGGGAAAGAGCCTGAGTGATGCTCAGGGTGCCCTCATCGCAAGTGGAGTCCAAAACAAGAAATCACCTTCTGTTCTTGTACCAAAACAAGCAGACGACAGCCAGATGTGAAAGCAGGCTCATCGCAGCGACCTGGGGCCAGGGTTTTTGCAAGAGGCAGGCAGGCTGCTTGCTGTCAAGCCATAGGGGCTAAAAAGGATCCCACTGGGACTTCCTGGGTACTTAGCATTTTAGTGCGACGGTGTGATGGTATTATCCATAATGAATGGATTTCAGGGCAAACGGCAGCTTCTCACATCTTTGAAATCAGTTGTAATTGATCCTGCTGGTGTTCCCACGTTTCTGTTATTTATTTAAGCACCTCTCATTTATTTCTGTGGTTTCATCTGGTGGTTGGTTGGTTGGTAGGCCTGTTGGCAGACTGATGTACTGGTATCGTAATAAGTTTGCCATTTGGCGACCTCTCCCTTTGGAATTAGTTCCTACTGCTGTTGCTATACGTCAACAAGCCTTTACTGGGCCTCCCAGAAAGCGGAGTGATGAGACGGGCACACCAGAGATCAAGAGGAAGCTCAGGGAGATTGGCGAAGGACAGTGTGGCCCAGCCTCGGGATGGAAGCCAAGGGGTCCGTGGGGACCGTATTTGAGGGACTCTTCCTCTGTAACTTTGTCCCCACTGCCCCGTCGTTTCTTGTCTATGCACAGGCCCTTCCCAGCAGGCCTTGCAGCTCTCAAGTAAAGCAAAGCCTTTGCTATGATGCCATCAAACCCAGGAAGTGTCTAAGGATGGCTCTTGGTGGTTCTTGTGAAATGAATCCTGCTTAAGCAGCTCTGAGACTCAATAGCACTTATACTACAACCAGAATGATCTAGAGAAAATGAACATGGCATCCTTCTATGGGTGTGGCTTTCAGATTTGAGAGACGTTTATTGATGTCAGTTCTGTTCGATTGTCCTTTAGTCTGCCCGTCTTTGGGAATGCAGAAGTGACTGAGACACGGTCTTCACCCTCAACTAGTTCATCATCTAGGAAGTAGGCTGAAGGCAAATTTCACTTACTCTGCCTACAGCAAGGTGATCAGGTCCATCCTGTGGCCTTGAATAAAGTATTATGGAAAGACAGAGGAACTTATGGAAAGACAGAGGAAGCTCTGAATTCTGCTTTTGGCTTCCCAGATGATCTACAAAGGAAGGGATGTACATTTTACTTATTCTGCTCATTTGTCATCATTTTGTAAGTGTATAGGCCCTCCCACTGCAACTTGTTCATGCTTATTCAGCCCGTCCTGGTTTGCCCCTAAGGTCCTTCTGGAGGGGTCTTGCCTGTAGCAGGCACCCATCAGGCGCGTGTCTCCTGGCTGGTCGATGCACGCTCTTCCCCACCTGGCACCTGACGCCCACTCTCCTGCCTCGCTCTGTGCGGCTCTCCCGAGCCCTCCACATCAGCCACACAAGCCTTCCACGGAGAGTTGCCCCTCGTCTCCTGGCGCCTTTGAGCACACTGTCCCCTGCCTGGCTTAGTGCTGTTTGTCCTCCAGCTGCTCTGTCCAAGTTCTGAGACCTCCCCTCACCCCTCACACCACCCCTCAGAATCCCAAGTTAGATTCTTTCTGGATGGAATTAAGTGCATTCTGCAGCATCCATTCAGTAGAGTACTAGTCCGCCAGGCTCCTCTGTCCATGGAATTCTCCAGGCAACCATACTGGAGTGGGTAGCCATTCCTTTCTCCAGGGGCTCTTCCCGACCCAGGAATTGAACCCGAGTCTCCCACATTGCAGGCAGATTCTTTACTGTCTGAGCCATTAGGGAAACCCATAAAATACTAGATGGCTATTTAAAAGAATAAGATGAATCTGTATACTGAAAAGGAAAGACAAAAATCAGTCACAGAACAATGGATATGTGACGTGCCACTTGCAAACATTTTTAAAAGGACAAATGTGCTGTATATGCAGAAATTCTTTTCAGTAACCATATATGAGAAATGATTAATAGCGATCACTTCTAGAGAGATGACTGGGGTTCATATAAGGAAAGGATGTTTTCCGTCTTAAACTTGTCTGTAGCATTTGAATTTGTTACCACATGTGATATTACTTTTACCTGGTGGCTCAGGTGGTAAAGAATCCGCCTGCAATGCGGGAGACCTGGGTTCGATCCCTGGATCAGGAAGATCCCCTGGAGAAGGGAACAGCTACCACTCCAGTATTCTGGCCTGGAGAATTCCATGGACCATACAGTACTTTAGTCTGCCCGTCTTTGGGAATGCAGAAGTGACTGAGACACGGTCTTCACCCTCAACTAGTTCATCATCTAGGAAGTAGGCTGAAGGCAAATTTCACTTACTCTGCCTACAGCAAGGTGATCAGGTCCATCCTGTGGCCTTGAATAAAGTATTATGGAAAGACAGAGGAACTTATGGAAAGACAGAGGAAGCTCTGAATTCTGCTTTTGGCTTCCCAGATGATCTACAAAGGAAGGGATGTACATTTTACTTATTCTGCTCATTTGTCATCATTTTGTAAGTGTATAGGCCCTCCCACTGCAACTTGTTCATGCTTATTCAGCCCGTCCTGGTTTGCCCCTAACGTCCTTCCGGAGGGGTCTTGCCTGTAGCAGGCACCCATCAGGCGCGTGTCTCCTGGCTGGTCAATGCACGCTCTTCCCCACCTGGCACCTGACGCCCACTCTCCTGCCTCGCTCTGTGCGGCTCTCCCGAGCCCTCCACATCAGCCACACAAGCCTTCCACGGAGAGTTGCCCCTCGTCTCCTGGCGCCTTTGAGCACACTGTCCCCTGCCTGGCTTAGTGCTGTTTGTCCTCCAGCTGCTCTGTCCAAGTTCTGAGACCTCCCCTCACCCCTCACACCACCCCTCAGAATCCCAAGTTAGATTCTTTCTGGATGGAATTAAGTGCATTCTGCAGCATCCATTCAGTAGAGTACTAGTCCGCCAGGCTCCTCTGTCCATGGAATTCTCCAGGCAACCATACTGGAGTGGGTAGCCATTCCTTTCTCCAGGGGCTCTTCCCGACCCAGGAATTGAACCCGAGTCTCCCACATTGCAGGCAGATTCTTTACTGTCTGAGCCATTAGGGAAACCCATAAAATACTAGATGGCTATTTAAAAGAATAAGATGAATCTGTATACTGAAAAGGAAAGACAAAAATCAGTCACAGAACAATGGATATGTGACGTGCCACTTGCAAACATTTTTAAAAGGACAAATGTGCTGTATATGCAGAAATTCTTTTCAGTAACCATATATGAGAAATGATTAATAGCGATCACTTCTAGAGAGATGACTGGGGTTCATATAAGGAAAGGATGTTTTCCGTCTTAAACTTGTCTGTAGCATTTGAATTTGTTACCACATGTGATATTACTTTTACCTGGTGGCTCAGGTGGTAAAGAATCCGCCTGCAATGCGGGAGACCTGGGTTCGATCCCTGGATCAGGAAGATCCCCTGGAGAAGGGAACAGCTACCACTCCAGTATTCTGGCCTGGAGAATTCCATGGACCATACAGTCCATGCTGCTGCTGCTGCTAAGTCGCTTCAGTCGTGTCTGACTCTGTGCGACCCCATAGACGGCAGCCCACCAGGCTCCCCCGTCCCTGGGATTCTCTAAGCAAGAATACTGGAGTGGGTTGCCATTTCCTTCTCCAATGCATGAAAGTGAAAAGTCAAAGTGAAGTTGCTCAGTCATATCCGACTCTTAGCGACCCCATGGACTGCAGCCTACCAGGCTCCTCCGTCCCTGGGATTTTCCAGGCAAGAGTACTGGAGTGGGTGCCATCGCTTTCTCCAGTCCATGGAGTCACACAAATGCAGTTTCCCACTTTGTGGCTAATTGGGCACCACATGGGGCCCAGAAGCAGGTGAACAGCAAGTGGGATGGCTGACGTGCGAGGCCCAGAGCAAACGCCCAGCAGGGAAGGCCTGTTTTATTAAGGAGCCCAAGTGGAAGAGAGTGGCAGGTGACCTGTGGCCGGGGGGGGTGGGGGGCACCCACTTTGGGGACCAAGATCAAGGATGAGGGCTCCGCTCCCAGGGTGCAGACGTGTCAACCCTCTTGCCTCGCTGGCCCCTTTCCTGGGGGTGTCTGAGGTATCTCAGCCACCTGCTCCTCGTCACGGCTGGTTTAATGCCACACGGCCAGCAGGGGAGGGAGTCTCTGGGCTCCCGCGTGTTGGTCCATTTCCTTTCTGCTCCAACAGCCTTGTTGTAGGCAAGCAGCCAGTGGGGCGTATGGTGAGGGAGAGACTTAGCTTAGTTATGGTTCCTGGGAGGCAGAGGAATAACCAAAAACAGAGGATCCTGAGTCTCCAGGCAAAACAGTTCGTCCCAACTCTAGGCGGTTGTCTCACCCCTCCACTAGCCAAAGCGGCTTGAAGTCACTGCACCTTTGCAAAGAAAGCCTGAGGGCGGCACAGGCTGGGAGTCGGGGGTGGTTGCAGTTGAACTGGAGAGGGAAGCCTGCTCTGTGCATTCCTATTGCCTCACTCCATGCAAACTGCTCCATATTGCTGAGCCTCAGTGTCATCTGGAAAATGAGGCAAATGGGCAGGATTAAATGCAAAAATGAGGATAAAGCTGTATAGCTTCTCTCCATGCTCAATGTTTTATCTGTCAGGCAAGTAAGAATAGTACAGAATATTTATTAGGTGCCCAGCATAGCACTTAGTGTTTTATAAAAAGTGTCCCATGTATACCTTACAGCAACATATGAAATAGGTGTAGTTATGCTCCCCATTTTACAGCTGTAGCAACTGAGGCTCCCCATTTTACAGCTGTAGCAACTGAGGCATCGAGAGGGTAAAGTCACACAGCTAGTCCGTGGGGGTGCCAGGCTGTGAATGCCTCCAGTGCCTGCGCTCTTAACCACCAGGCAGGAGGCCTGCCCACATGCTTAACAAAGCCACTGTTTCTGTTAGCATTCTTATTGTTAGCAGCATGGAAGAAAATGAGACTACAGTCAATAGAATGACTGAACTTTCAGTGATGCTGGAGCAGAGTCCTTTATTCCTCTTATCGTCGCTATTAAAGGTATATCGTCGCATATACCTTGGGATGTTAAACTTGATACCCTGAATCAGACCGGGTCTCTGGTCCAGGCCTGCAGGTGACGTAGCCATCACTGACTGCAGACACGGCTGCTTCATTCCATGCAGGTCATTTTGTAAAGAAGCGGATTGATTTCTGAAGCCCGTTTTCTTTTTCTAGGTTGTTTCATCATGTATATGTGTGTGTGAGAGAGAGGGGAGTGGGACGGGGGGAGAGAAAGAGGCAAAGAGGACAGAAACTGCTGGGAACATGTCACGTACTCATAAGCAAGACCTTGTTTGTGACTGTACATCAGAAACTGTAAAATGAGGAAGTTCTTTGAAATTTGCCCAAGACCTGCTCCATGGCCACCTGTTCCTCCGGGGCCGGGAGTTGGATGGCCAGGCTCTGCAGTGATGAGCTCAAGCTGTCACTGCACCGGAATGCTCCAGCTTGCCTCGGCCTGGCTGTCATCGCTGGCTCCATCCCACTCCGGCGCTTCGCTGGGCTCTTTCGGGCACCAGACTTCCAATTAGAGAGAGACCCCACTGTGTGGCCAGCGCCACCCGCGTCCCTCTGAGCGGCCCCTTTGCCAAGGCCCGCACTGACCTCCACTCTGGTGCAGATGGGGCCAGCCCCACTCGCTTTCCTGCGCATTTGGAGGAAGGAGGCAGGGATGAACGGGGAAGCCCTTGGGGACCCAGAGCGGACTGCAGGCCGAAGCGCAGCTCCTCAATGCAAGGAGAAGCTGGGCAGGGTTGGCAGGGCCCAGAGGCTGACATTGGAGAGCAAGGGAGGACTGGGGAAGACCCGATTCTGAGCCTGAAGCTCAGCAAAGGGGGGGCATTTTCTTACCAGCTTTTGAATATTCATCTCAGGCTGGGCCCCACACCGAGCAGAGCCAAGAGTAGCCTGCTGTCTCACACCGGACCTGTCACGGTGCTGATGGCACATGGCTCGGCCAGCTTCCTCCCTGCCCGGCTGCAGGGCCCACGCGGTCTCACCAGCCTGGGAGGCCCCTCGCCCCAGACTCAGGGATGGTGCCATCAGCCAGCAGTGGACTGGATGCGCTCAGAGCAAGCTGAATTTCTATTAGCATAAAAAATAGAAAATTAGAGAATTCCATATCCAGTTCTCTAGCAGGATAGAGAGATACCATCTAACCTCTGAACAGCTTCTTTTATTTCCGGGCTGCCGTGTGCATCTTCTTTATTTCCCTTTTATCAGCCATTTATTTTTATTTTCTTCCTTTTACTCACTGTCTTTCTCTGCCTGTCTCTTTCTCTCTTGTTTTATTTTCTGTGTCTCCGTCTCTCCCTCGCATGTTCTCTCTCTCTCTTGCCAGGTACAACATCTGTAACTCTGCCATCAGAAGCAGTAATAAAGACACCAGGCTGGGAACTGACATTTATATATACTCAGGCTAAGCTTGACTAGAACCATTGCAAAGTCCTAAATAATGAATAGCCTGAAACTGGGAAGGGTCCTTTCCAACTGCTCTTGGAATGATTCTGTGTCTCTTTAAAAAAAAAAAAAAGTTGATTTAGTCCATAGAAGCAAAAAGGAAGGGTGTCTTCACTATTCTCGCCTCTCTGGAATTTTTAATATTCGTGGTTGGTTTGGGACTTCCAGGACTGTCTCTCCCTGCTTCACCTTTTTTTTTTTCCCTCTGTCCCATCTCTCTTTATCTCTGTGCAGACTGGTTAAAACAAAGACACCCCCTCTGCCAGTCAGTGATACTCCCTGAGAGAAGGCAGTCCTTCCTTAGGGTGCTCGAGGAGAGGGCTGGTTTCTCTGCCGTGAGCAAGTTGCCGCTATTAAGTGACGCGCTGTCCCTCTGCTTCTCCCTTCGCATGAGCTTGTTAGATTGATGAAAGGAATGGCCTTGTGTCTCCTCCTGTGTCTGTATGTCTGTCTCATACAGAGAATTCAGAAAAGAAGAATCTCCAGGAGACAGCAAGGAAAGCGTCATCTTTAGAATCAGCATTGTTTAGGATATTAGACCCGGCCAATGGAGACTCGGGCTTCCCTCATAGCTCAGCTAGTAAAGAATCCGCCTGCAATGCAGGAGACCCCGGTTTGATTCCTAGGTCAGGAAGATCCCCTGGAGAAGGGATAGGCTACCCACTCCAGTATTCTTGGGCTTCCCTTGTGGTTCAGCTGGTAAAGAAGCTACGTGCAATGTGGGAGACCCGGGTTTGATCCCTGGGTTGGGAAGATCCCCTGGATAAGGAAACGGCTACCCACTCCAGTATTCTGGCCTGGAGAATTCCATGGACTGTATGGTCCATGGGGTTGCAAAGAGTCAGACACGACTGAGCGACCTTCACTTTCAATGGAGCTGCTGATCCTGTACGCTGCCAGGAAGCCAGGTCACATCATTAGGTGTAAAGTGACCTTGCAGATACAGGCTCGGGGCTGTGACGGTTGCGAAGACTAGGACGAGCTGATGCACACGCGGGCCTCAGTTGTGAGGAAGTGCGCTCATGGAGACGCCCGCCTGGTGACACGGCGTGTTCCCCGCTCCTCTGTCTCTGACCGTGCCAGGCTCACTCAGCTCCTCTTTCCCTTCCTCTCCTCTAAGCGCTTCCCCCAGGGCTGTCCCCAGCACTTTCTTCCCATTTCTTTACATTTCTCCTTGGAGAGCTGCTCCCGTGGCTCCTAACATGGACCAAATGCCAGGACCACCCAAGAAATCTTATGGAAAACTTCAGCCTCCCAGGCCCCACCCAGGAAACTTTAATTCCCGCAGGTTCTGGGGTAGTAAAGCCTGAGATTCGGAAATTGTTGAAGTTCCACCTTCGATTCTCATGCACACCTCGAGTTCAGTTCTACCACCCTCAATCGGAGGGGAGGCGGTGCTGGAGGCCGAAGACCTTCCGAGTGTCCATTCTACCCAAAGCCTGTAGCCCTCACGGTGGCCAGGGTGTTGAAGCTGCTGAGTCGTCAGTGGGGAAGTAGGCTAGACCCCCACTCATGCTGCTGACAGCTTTGCCTTCCCTCCGGTTGCAGATATCCCTGTTATTCCGGACCTGGAGGAGGTGCAGGAGGAAGACTTCGTCTTGCAGGTGGCAGCCCCTCCCAGGTGTGTTATATTTGCCTGAAGTTGGAGGGAGGTTGGGGAATGTGCCTGGCGCCATCACTGCCCCCTTGGGGAGATCCACATGTCTCTAGTGATGGGCCCCATCCCAGGGTTCCCATTTTATTGCACATTTTTTCCCCATTCTGGTCCTTCCCAGCTGCCCAGGAGGCACTGGGCACAGTGGCCTGGCAGCACGGCTGGCATTGGTTCCTGCCCACATTCTGTCTTTCCCACAGCATCCAGGTCAACCGAGTGATGACCTACCGCGACCTGGACAATGACCTCATGAAGTACTCAGCCTTTCAGACCTTGGTGAGTGGACAGCTGCGACTCAGAGGGGCAGGCGCCCACCGACATCTGCAGATATCTCTCAGTTTCTCCCAGGCCTTGCAGCCCCTCCTCCGTGAGGCTCTGAGGCTGCCAGGCGACAATCCCTTTGCCGGAGACATCCTCCTCGGGTATTAGAGCATCCCTGGACGCAGCCTATCCCAGTGTCCTCAGGGCCAGTCTCCCCAGGCCCCCGCCTGCCCTCTTGGCATCGGTAGACGTGCTGCATCATGCCTGCCCCTCCCAGGTGTTCATTTTGCCCCAAGGAGTGCCCAGCCCACAGGACATCGTGGTGCCCACCCCCGCTCTCAGCGGCCGTGTGGTCCACCTGCAAGTCTGCTGTTTCCCAAGGTGTTCCTGCAGGCCTGGGTTTGGAAAGTTCTGCCCCACTCAACTTGGTCCCCAGCAGTCATTGTCCAAAGGCCCCACGGTACACGTACCCCCTCCTGCCCTGACATTCACAGGATGGAGAGATTGACCTGAAGCTCCTCACCAAAGTCCTGGCGCCAGAGCACGAGGTTCGAGAGGTACGTGGCAGCGGCAGGTCCTGCCCCTCGGCCGTGAGCAGCGGGCCCCGAGGCTGACCTTGGCGGGAGGCTGGCTGTGCCCGAGGAGAGGGCCTCCCCAGTCTCACCCCAGGATGCCTCTCTCGGCAGGACGACGTCAGCTGGGACTGGGACCGTCTGTACACGGAGGTGTCCTCCGAGCTCCTCAGCGAGTGGGACGCGCTGCAGACAGACAAGGAGGGCCCCGTGGGGCAGCCCGCACACACCTGAGCCGGGGGGTTGCTCTCCCTGCGCGCACACACCTCCGCTCTGGACTCGAGGAAAAGGCCGTAAACCTAGAGAAGCTCGCAAGAGGCTCGGGATTTTTATATATGGACTATTTTGTAATAAAAATATTTTCTCTTGTAAGAAATTGCATCATTCTGTGGCAAGAAATTGCTTTTGCTCTGTAGCCCTCTCTTCCATTCGTCTGCACCACCCTCTTGGAAAATCCATCAGGGGTGAAGGAAGGCATCTTTTGAGCCAGTGATGGGAACTCGCCCCATCGCTGAAGAGCAGGAGGGAAAGCTAGATGGGGGAGGGGAGGGCTCTGCGCCCTGTTCACAGAGGCCACAGCAGCTCCAGGGAGCATCTCCTGCTGGGGCCTGGGGAGGGCCTGGCTGGGCGCCTTTCTCCCTTTGGACGGTCAATGACATTGGTGATACTACACTGTCTCCTTTGTGCTTTCAGGGCCACTTAGCTGAGAAGACAGCACACAGAACGTGTGATAAGGTGACCCCATTGCCTATGTCAGGGTTCAGTGGCTCTTCTGATAGCGTGCCCCTTCCCTCCTGCTTCCTGCAACCCAGGCCTGGAGCTCCCAAAGCACGTGTTTCCCTTCTGTCCCCTCAGGTTCCCAGGGCCTTGTTTCTCTTTCTCATTAGCAGAGGGCAGCTCAGCAGCCCTGAGATGGCCACAAAAATTCTCACGGAACCCCAGGCCTCTCCCCCGACTACCCCCAACCTTTCCGACGCAGAGCTGTTTATCTCCACTGCTCTCCCCACCTCCAAGCAGCATCACCGCCTATTTCCAAAGTGTGCTAAGATCTGGAGCAGAGCCCAGCCCTTGTTCGAAACAGCAGCCTCTTTTGTTTTTGTTTTTCTCTTTCTCCCCAAGACATCCCATCTGAGGACAGGACATCTCCCGCCCGCTTCTCCTAGGTGCCACTTTGGATCAGGCCTGTGTAGGCTGGCGGCTGCTAGCCAAGGCCCACTCCTGGCTGTGGGGGGTGCAGAGTGCTGCTCTCCTCCTGCCTGGAAAGCCCTTCATTAAAATTCAGGAAAACAAAGAGGCTCAACACTTCAAAAACCCACTGGGGGGTGATTTTGTCTGACTACGGTGCCCTTTCCCTGGCGAGCCACCGGCTCGGCTCAGAGCAGACAAAGAGAACGCGTGTCTGTTAATTATAAACTCAGGGATTTAGGGGCTTTGGGGTCCTGTCTCCTCCTTTTCCAGAGTCACACTTTTAGCCCAGACAGCCCCTCTTTGGAATAATTCCCATGGTCACTGAGAAGTTTCCGTCCAGGCTGGTTTTTCTTGAGCCTGCAAGATTCTGAAACCCAAAGGAAGAAAGGCTGTTTATTTCTGGTACCTTAATCCCTGGCAAGTTCAAGTGCCTCGGGACCCTGGTAACCTTGGAGGTCTTCAGCCAGCCGCTCGCGCACGGGCTGGGTTTTGACTCTCTCCCTTTACTTCTCAGACACCTTCTTTATGTGCCAGCCAGCCTGCCAAGACTTCAAGGGCCTCCCAGGAAGAGAACCCAAGAGGCCCGATAGGCCAGACAAACTTCAACAGGGACCCCAGCGTGGTTTTCTGCAGACATGGCGGGGTGGGGGGCGGTGGCGAGGAGGCATGGAGTGGGCCTCCTGCATGTGGTGGATTGATAGGTTCCTTTCCGGTTTCTCCCAGACTGGCTCATGTCAGAGAAGCCCCAGCTGGCACGCGGCTAAATTTGGCATGGGGTGGTAGCCACGGAGCTGCAGTTCCCAGGCTGGGCCCTGGTGGGGAAGTTCATTCGTGAGATTCTGGTAGAGACTTTGTAGTAATACATGCCAGGTGCTGTTTCAGACTCTACAGACAGGGAACTGGACAAGCAAAATTCTCTTCCCTCAAAGTGCTTCTGTTCCGGTGGGGGAGATGGACCAGTAAGTAAGAGAAGATGTCAGCTGGTCTTCCGGTGCTGGGGAGAGGAACTCAGCAGGCCGGGGAAGGGGGTAGGGGGTGCAGAGTTAGGTGGGGTGGTTAGGGGAGGCCTCACTGAGAAGGTGACGTGCAGGCAAAGGTTTGAAGCAGGTGAAGGAAGGAGCCGGGGAAGAGTGTTCCAAGGAGAGAGAGCAGTATTTACAAAAGCCCACAGTGCGGTGGAGGCCTGGCTGCTTTGAGCAGCAGCAGAAGGCGGTGTGCCTGGTGGGAAGGGGGCTAGCAGAGAGGAGATGCTGTGTCTTGCTGGGGGGCTGGGCTCATCACAGAAAAGGCCTCTGCACGTGTGGGGTCCACTCCCTCCAGTGACACGAGCACCCTCAGGCCTCCGTGGGCTCACCAGGCAGCCTTCGGAAAAAGTTTCCTCCAACGCCTGCAGGACCCCTTTATGCCTCGGCCTGGAGAGAAGGGTTAATGCCACATCGAGGGAGAGAGGAACCATGAGCTCTTCGGACACGGAATAGAGGTCCGGAGGCTGTGGTCGGCTCCCCCAGGCCAGGGCCTGCTATGTGCAGGGCAGATGGCGGCCCTGTGAGACCCCTGCATGGAGCGCTGCCTGGAAACCTGTGGCTCTGATGAGAAGCAAGGCCAGCCTGTGGCTGAACCTGAGGTCATCTCTACTCTTGATGACGCTCCTCTTTGCTAAACCCCAGTTCACCCCCCAGACAGGCTCCTGGAACTACAGGCTCCAGATGGAAGCCACTCCTAGTGCCGGTCCCGGGCTGCCAGACCACGGAGCGCGGCTGCTCACGGAAGTCAGGGCCTCTGGGGAGGGTGGCTCCTGGGAGCGTGGGTGCAGGAGGCTTGAATGAAAGGATTTTCGAGATAAGGAAGCTTTAGCATCCTTGCTCTGCTTCTCCAAGCAGTGCTATGCTAACCCCCACCTGGGGTGAGGCGGGGAGGCAAAGAGTCAGTGGGGAAGGGGATGGATAGAAGGGCAGGAAAGGGAGCAGTGTCCAAGAACACAGCTTCTGGAGTCAGGCAGTCCTAGGGTCCAGGCCCAGTTCTGCCACTTCGTCGCTGTGGGTCCTTGAGCGAGCTCCTTTCCCCTTCTGACCCTGTTTTCTCATCTCTAAAATGGGGATAATCTTAGGATTGTGATGCCCAGTGAAAGCTGACGGCTGTTAGATTTTGGAAATGAACGGGGTCAGAAAGTGAACCCAGGGAGAGTCACATTGGATATTTTATTGCGACAACAAGCACCTGCATCTCGCGAGGGGCTCCCACCCTCCCTTCCCCTGCCTGCATCATCTCTCAGCCGGGGCTAGATAATGGTTTGGCACCGGGGTTGTTTTGTTTTTATAACAACTTTATTGAGGTATAATTTGCAGGCCTTAAAATTTACCCCCTGAAAGTAGGCCATTCCGTGATTTTAGTGAACTGATGGGGCTGTGCAACCACCACCATAATTCTGTCTCCGGAACATTTTCATCATCCGCTCAGGCTCCCTTGTGTCCGTTTACCGTTAGCCTCCTCTTCCACGCCCAGCCCCAGGCAACCACTCATCTGCTTGCTCACTCTCGAATGGTCTTTTCTGGGAATTTTATATCAGTGGAACTCATATTGCATGTGGTCTTTTGAGTCTGGCTGTTTCCACTTACCATATTTTCAAGGTCCATCATGTCATACTCTGCGCCAGTGGTTCTTCCTTTGGATTACTGAACGTTCTTCTCTTAATATGGACACATACTATGTTACGCTTGACATTCCACAGCTCTTGAACATTTGAGTCATTTCTAGTTTGGACTTTAGAAACTGTGGCCATTCATGTCCATGTCTTTGTGTGGACAGATGATTTTTATTTCTCCAAGGTAGATTCCTAGGAGTGCGATTGCTGGGTCATATGGTATATTTAGGGCTTCCCTGGTAGCTCAGATGGTAAAGAAACTGCCTGCAATTCAGGAGACACGGGTTTGGTCCTTGGGTAGGGAAAATCCCCTGAAGAAGAAAATGGCTACCCACTCCAGTATTCTATGGTATGTTTATGTTTATCTTTTAACTGCCAAACTTTTCCAGGGCATCAGTTTTATATTTTTGGTTCTTCAGTGCTTTATCATATCAGGATTAATACAGTAAAAATTAAGATTTGCCTCTTATCTCCTCCCTGTAAGTTTTTTCAAAGGTCACTGCCAAGTTTATAGGAGGCACAATCTCTTGGTTCCTCCCTCCCTGCCTTCTTCCTGTCAGTGAGCTTATCTCTGCTAACACAGAGCTCATCTGTCCACTCTCCCCACCAGCCTGTAAGCTTCTCCAGGATAAGACCGGGTGTTGTTTGAGTTTCTTTCCAGGCTTTTGCATATTCCAGGAGTTCAAAGTCAAATAAGACATGGCCCTAAAGACACAAGATTCCTCTGTGTTCTCAAAGCATTGGTTTTGAAAAACACAGAGGCTTTCCAGACGAATGCAGGAAGCCAAATAATCCACTGCGAAGTGCAGATGAAGTAAGAGAGAGGGAGCTTGGTTTGTCCACCAAGAAATGCAGAAGGGGGTTGGTGCTTAGAACAGGGGTCAGCATACTGCAGCCTGTGGCCCAAATCCAGCCCGCCACCTGCTTGTATAAAGTTTACTGGAACACGGCCACACACCTTCATTTACATACTGCCTATGGCTTCCTTGGGGCTACAGGAGCAGAACTTAGTTGTGACAGAGACCGCGTGCCCTGCAAAGCCTGAGTTATTTACTCTCTAGCTCTTTACAGAAAAAGTTTTCCAATCCCACCTTAGATGAAAGAAAAATAACAAGAGCCTCAGGCTTCCAAAGTTCAGCTGCTTGTCGCCATTCAGAAAAGCAATCACAGCAAGAGGGAGCTGAGTTAAATGGAAAGAAAGCCTGGATGGATGGGGGGATTCTGGGCTCCTAAGAGAGAGAGACAAACTTCCCTTAAGAAAAGGAAAAAACAAGCAAAAAAAACCCTCATCATTTCCAGTTGGGACAGAATCTATCAGGAAACAAAAAGCTGGACAGACCAATTAGGCTCCTTAGCCTTTGGTCCTATTTAAGACGGTAGCAGGGGACGAGGGAGCAGACTCCAGAACTCAGATACCTTGGGGCAGCAGGCTCAGAATACTGGTGAGAAAGCCCAGTGGTGGGAGGTTAGGAGCAAGGGAGGAAGGGAAAGCCTGATTTTTTTTTTTTGCTTTGGAGAAGCAGACATCAGAGAGAAAGGGTGTCAGGAGCAAGCGGAGGAAGAGGCCGCCCCTCTCGTGGCTGAGCCGGAGTGAATTAATTCCCGGCATATGTTCCCAGCATCTGTCACGGTGACCTGGACCGGAGGGGTCAGCAAGAGAGGGGACCGTGCCAAGGCCAAGCATTAGCCCCGAATTCCCTGGGGCTGCAGAAGCTCCTGGCTCCCATAGAACGAGGGCTGGCCAACTCAGCCCGGCAGCATCTGCCGCAGCTGCAGCAAACAGCACTGCGCGGGGGAAGTGGTCCCCCGCCAGAGAACACCTGCTGGGGAGGGGCTGGGCGAAGACCAGGAAGCCCTGCAGAAGGCTGTCTCTTCCAGAGCTCTTTCTCGGGCTGCAGTAGAAGCCAGCCACCAGCCACAGGTCCTGCTGGCAGACAGGATGGTGCTGGGAGGGGTGGTGCACAGGGATGGGGCGCCCTCCTAAGTACCAGTCCCAGAATCCGCACCCCACCACCCCCTGAGTACTCTTCGGCCTGCTTGGTGCTTAACTGTCCCTTGGGAGTCAGAGGTCAACATGGAGGGAGCAAGGCAGGAGGGCACAGAGGCTGACAATGGAGACGATCCCAGGTTCAAATCCCTGCGCTTTCCCGTCACAGCCTCAAGGCCTCAGGCAGATTCCCTGCCTCCCTGTGCCTCGGTTTTCTCATCTGTAAAAAACAATTCCTGACTCAAAGCGTTACCGTGTTGTTTTAACCATGTACAGTGTCCGGCACACAAAGCCAGCACTCGATGGAGCTGAGCTCTGATCTCGCTGGTTGGACAGACAATGCCCCCTTGCCCGGAAGGCTGCATATTCATCCCTGATTACACGTGGACATCTACCCCAAAGTCATGAACGGGAGGCCCACAGGCTGATTTTGACCCACAGGACATGTTTGATTTGGCTAACGCAAGATTTTTTTCATTGTTCAGTTAATTATCAACATTTAAAATGGAAAGCTTTTATTTTAAACCTGGATTTCCAGCTTCTCTTATGAAATTGGGAGATCTGTCTACCAGGCCACAGTCCCTGGGGCAGAGACTGCCGCGAGCAGAGAGGCCAGAGCCCCGTTGAATAGGGGCAGGTCAACACACCCCACTCCACCCTCACTTACATTTCTGACCACACTCTCCAGGCACTGACTGCAAGACCCTGCCCCTCTCCTCATTTTGCCAGTGAGTACGAGAGTGGGACCATAAAGAAGGCTAAGTGATGAAGAGTTGATGCTTTTGAACTGTGGTGTTGGAGAAGACTCTTGAGAGTCCCTTGGACTCAAGGGAGATCCAACCAGTCCATCCTAAAGGAAATCAACCCTGAATATTCATTGGAGGGACTGATGCTGAAGCTAAAGTTCCTATACTTTGGCCACCTGATGCAAAGAGCTGACTGATTGGAAAAGACCCTGATGCTGGGAAAGATTGAAGGCAGAGGAGAAGGGGACCACAGAGGATGAGATGGTGAAGGACAGGGAAGCCTGGAGTGCTGCAGTCCATCGGGTCAGCAAAGAGTCAGACACAACTGAGTGACTGAACAACAGTAAATCCTGTTCCCCAAGGGCATTCATCCAAGGTCATGGGTATTGGAACTTGAGTCCTGACTTGCAGAGCAGTGTCGTTTTGTCAGTAAGCAGGTCCCTGCCTGACGGACACGCTAAAACCACATGAGGTCTGGAGGAGGTCCAGTGTTACCCACTCGGGGGTTATCCCCCCTGATCTAACCCGGTGTCCAGCATGGGTCTGAGGAGAGTTTGAGCAGAGTTCTGGGATATTTCCAGGGCCAATAACTGGACCCTCAGTCATTTGCCGTCCACTGAACCGTTTAAACTCTGCCCTGCAGCTGATGGCATCTGCTCCTGATAAAGGTCCAGCTCCGCAGGAGAACGTTGGCAGGTTTGCCTTCTTTCTGTGGCTGCCACCAGGGCCTCGGTCATGCTGCAGAGGTGTGATGGAGATGAGGCTGCCGAGGATGTGCCTGGCTTCCAGGCCTTCAGGGCAGGAGAGCCCACCCTGGCCGCCAGCCACCAGGGTCCCCATGCCCAGTTCAGGAGCAGAGACAGTGTCGGTTGCACCCTTTGGGAAATTTGCTCAAGAAGTGACATGCCTTCGGGATCTGCTTCCAGATCCAGGCTGTGAGCTTCCCAGACCGTTGCTGAACCTGACGTGGTTGGGGGCGCGCCAGTCCAGGCCAGCACAGGACTCTTCTGGAGCACTCTTCCCACCAGACCTCCTCCTGGGGCTGGCGGCAGCTTTGTCAGAGCTGCACGGCAGTCTGAGATCCTTGCTATCCAATCCTCCTTCCTCTCCTCTCTGTCCACAGCTGTCAGCCCTTCATCCCCGCCTGAAGCCTCTTCCTGTCACGTCCTGCTTCTTTCCCTCTTTATCTTTCAGTCTGGACGTCTGCTTCCTGCAGGGCCCAAAGAGTGGGCCTGGTGGTCCAGCTAGATGTGGTGGTCCAGCTGAGACTCTGGAGCAGGGCTGAGAGGAGGCAGCTGGTTAGAGGAGTGGGCAACGGCTTCTCCAAAATCCAGACACCTCCCAGACCCCCGTGGCCGGGCTGGGGTGCGGTGAGTTTGGGATTCCTGGAGAGGGACGGGGGGAGGTTGGCCAGAGCTCGGTCCCTGTCACTCATTTAAGTGCCAGTGTAGAATCTAGTCCAACCGAGGAGGAACTGAAACCCCCCAGCAGGTATTTGACCAAAGAATCTGGTGTCCTCTCGGCCAGAGGAGAAAACAGCTCCCTCTTTTTTGTGGAGGTCAGGCCTGAAGACTCTATTGGTGGCTTCATGGGCAGAGAACAGGGGGTGTCATGGATGCCAGGCCTGCCAGGATTCAGGGTGTGCCCTCCTTCAGAGTCTGAGGCGGGTGGTCATTGCTGAAGGTGGGAGAAGAAATGCCACTTAGATGACTGTGCCCCAGACCTCTCCGGGGCAGGGGCCCGGTAGACAAGCCACCCCTGCACACAGCTGTTGAGATGACGTGCTCTCCCTCAGCAGCGGGGAGGCTGCTGGAGGCTTTGTGAAGGGCCAGGCTTGTTCTGACGGAAGTCCAGCGGGCATTCCTACACTGAACCGGAGACGCACGCTCTCCGGGGTGCTCATGCAACTTTCAGGACAAAGACAATGGAACCAAGACTGAACAAGAAAGCCACCTCCTAGGGTGTAGTTGGAGGAGATAGCACTGGCAGGGGAAGCTGAAGCAAAGAGAAAGAAATAGTGGAGTCTTTGGGCTTCCCTTGTAGCTCAGTCGGTAAGGAACTGGCTGCAGTGCAGGAGACCCAGGTTCGATCCCTGGGTCGGGAAGAGCCCCTGGAGAAGGAAATGGCAGCCCACTCCAGTATCCTTGCCTGGGAAATCCCATGGGCAGAGGAGCCTGGTGGGCTGCAGGCCGTGGGGCTGCAGAGTCGGGCGTGACTGAGCGACTGACACCTACTTCCTTAACTAGAAAACAAAACAAATAAATAAAACCCAAACCCAGGTGAGGCAGGGGAGGGCAGGGTGGGGATACTACACAGAGGCAGGAGGGAACGTTTTAGGGGGATGGAAATGTTCCATAATTTGATTATGCAATTGGTTACATGTCTGTTTATAAAACTCATCAAAGTGTTCACTTTAAAAGGGGTGATTTTATGGGTATGTCAATTATACATCAGGGAGCTTGATTCTCACTGTTGTCCCCTTACCCCCTCAGGTAGAGGAGGTGGCCGAGTTTCTGATTGTCCCACAACATCATATAGTTTTTGCAATGTCCCCTGGAAAGGCCACTTCAGCCCCCGCCCCTCAGACTAAGAGTCTACTCCCAGAGCTGGCTTCACAGTCTTATCTGCAGTCTAGTCTTCCATGAGTTTCCATGAAAAGAAAAGCCAGCAAGTCTGACTACCACAGGTAGTCTGATGTGAAGTAAAGCACGGGCATTTGGGACTCATATTTGACTTTCTAATGGGAGCCCAGGTCCACTGAGCCTGGAGTAAGGGAGGACACAGGGAACCTTGAAGACCCAAGACTGATTAAAACAGATGTGACCCCAGAGAGAACAGGGTATGCCATCTTTTGCATTGCAATAAATCTTTTGACCTGGGGGATGAGCAGGGATATAGGAACTTTTGATGCTAGCTCTTTAAAATAAAAAAAATTTCTTTTTTTAAAAGCTCACAAATCCCATTTTTAAAATATGATCTTTAACTTGCATATATTCATGAAATTATATACATAGATACATAATCACTACATTTAAAACTGTATATCTAAATATAGTGAATATCCTGCCCTCTTCCATTCCACAACCCTCCGCAGAGGTGACTGTGATATCATTCCAGAGATTTCTGTGCACTTACATATACATGGACATACAAATAGAGACCCAGAGCTTAGTTTTATTTAAGTAGTAGGGACCCTTCTGCAAGGATGGCCTGGATTTTGCTTTCTCTGCTTAACAGCACATCTTGCAGAACTTTCCTTTCGGTACCTCTCTCCTGCCTCCTTTTCAATGATGGGTGTTATTCTGTGGATTCGCTTGCTCACAGTTCCATCCCCTCGTCAGCCCTTCTACGCGATGATCATTCAGACGGAGCCGACTTCCTTCCACCCTGACCGCTCCGAGGGACCTGCTGCCTTCCAGCACTGGCTCACCTCAGTTCCTTCTGCCAGACTCCCACCAAGTGCTGAAAAGACAGGCAGCTCTTCTGCTCATTCCAGCCACCCACCAGGTAAGAAATGGCAGAGGGAATAGCAGTCCCCTGGGATGGCTGGTCCAGGCCAAAGGGGGCCTTAGGAGAGTGATTGTGAGGCCACGGGGAGAAGACGCTGGTGGAAACAGGGGAGGCCTGACTTGAAAAGCTAGACCAGTCCGTGTGGGGGAAGGTGAGGCTGGGCCTGTCCTAACCAGTCCCAGAGGGAAAATCAGAGTGCGAATTCCTGTTGGCCTCTTGATCACATGTCTAACTCACTGATGAGCACTTTGGGGCTAGGCAGTGTCAGGCGCTGTCCCCTGAGACAGCTTTGTCCCTGGCTAAGACTAAGAGCTAAGCGCCTCCTGAGTCCCTGTTAGCATGCGTCCCAGTTCATGTTTATGTTCAGCCGTGGCTATCATTTATTAAAAAAACAAAGATTATAGCCTCCAGTCCCATCACTTCAAGGCAAATAGGTTGAGAAAAAGTGGAAGCACTGACAGATCTTATTTTCTTAGGCTCCAAAATCACTGCAGATGGTGACCACAGCCATGAAATTACAAGACTCTTGCTCCTTGGAAGGAAAGCTATGACAAACCTAGACAGCATATTAAAAAGCAGAGACATCACTTTGCCGACAAAGGTCTGTATAGTCAAAGTCATGGTTTTTCCAGTAGTCATGAATGGATGTGAGAGTTGGTCCATAAAAAAAAAAAAGAAGAAGGCTGAGTGCTGAAGAATTGATGCTTTCGAACTGTGGTGCTGGAGAAGACTCTTGAGAGTCCCTTGGACCACAAGGAGGACAAACAAGTTAATCCTAAAGGAAATCAACCCTGAATATTCATTGGAAAGATTGCTAAAGCTGAAGTTCCAGTACTTTGGCCACCTGATGTGAAGAGATGACTCATTGGAAAAGACCCTGATGCTGGGAAAGATTGAGGGCAGGAGAAGGGGGTGACAGAGGGTGAGATGGTTGGATGGCATCACTGACTCGATGGACATGAATCTGAGCAAACTCTAGGAGACAGTGAGGGACAGGGGAGCTTGGCAGGCTGTAGTCCATGGGGTTGCAAAGAGCGAAGACACAACTTAGTGACCGAACAACAACAATAGCAGCTATCATTTATGAAGCCCTTACCAGGTTTCAGGCCAAAGATGCAATGCTCTCTGTAGAGTATCTCATTCAATCATCTCAACGAGGCAGTACTGCAATTGTGCCCATTTTACAGGTAAGAGAAAGTAAGGCTTAAACCCAGGGCTTTCTCATTTCATCTTCATGAAACACTAGATGAGTTGGGGAAGTGTCCCTTCCTATTCGGAGTACATCCAGTGTTCTGTTGGTCCCTTCTCCTGACTGGGGCTGCAGCAAGGTTCTGACCCCACACCGGGGTCTCCTCCATGAGGGGCAGTATTTGTACCACAGCAATGCCAGAGCCTTGAAGCTCTGCCCATCACTCAACAGGACAGGAGCACTGGGCACAGCAGGACAAGACATCAGGTTTTCCGTCTGTCCACCTTTCAGTGGACTGTTTAAAGTGTTACCCCAGAGTCTAGAGGCAAAATGACAATACTTGCAAGCCAGGGCTTCTCAGAGGTGGCTGCCTGGCATGGCCCGCCTGCCTCTGAGGACTCCGCAGACCTTGCCCAACATACAGGTTCCCAAGCCTGACCTGCAAGATTAGACACCTGGCAGGGGGCACCTGAGTATATGCATTTTAAACTATCACCTTACCAACCTCCGACCCTGTTCAAGAACGATGCAAACTATCATCTCACAGACTGCAATCTGTACTCACGGTATATTGGCTGAAACAGTTTTCTTGATATTTATGCCTTACCTGACAACATATACAAATCAGGAGTATCACAGGAAAAAGCAAACAAACCTCCACTTCTTGCAAAGATCCGGTAGTACCAAACTCACCTTCCCTTACTGCGCACCCTGGAGGCGCCCCCAGGCCTGCCTCTTCCTTTGCTTCCATGGACACTGTGAGTTTGTGACCCCTGGCCAAAGGAGATAGCAGTGCTTGTATCCGTCAGTGCCAACGCCAGGCACCAGGGCGTGACAGCAAGGCCAAAGCTGGTGCAACCTCCTCCCTGGATGTAGGCCTGCCTTTGTCCCGCTTTGCAGAGCTCACAGAGAAGGCATCAGTTCACCCCTCCCCATCCCTCTTCTCTTTGTCCTTTGGCAGCAGCTGCCAGATGTGTTTTCAGAATGATCCAAACATGACATGTACCCCCTGCTCCAGATAGATACCATCCCTGGCATATAAGATCAGTGTTTCTAAAAGCAAAGTTCACGGACCACCACAACAGATCCTCCTGGGAAGGCATCCAAAATGCTGATGCCTGGCCTTTGCCTTAGACCTGGGGTATCAGCATCTCTGGGGTCAGGCCTGGGAATCTGCATTTTCAATGTGGTTCTCCCCCCCGCCAGGTGATTTTGACACATTGCACGGCTTTAAGACCTGCAGTCATCTAGAGGGAGGAGAGTGAATATAGCTTTAACTGAGCCCTGGGTCCGATTGGCCTCCTGGGTCTTTGGCCTCCTTGAAGGAAGAGAGTCCTTTCCCCAGCCCCGAGCCTCCACCACAGACCCTGCTCCCCGCCCCCAGGGCATCAGGCTCCCAGGGCTCATCTCTCTATCAGATCCCATCTCCTGTCACTTTCAGAACCAGTTCATTATTCCTTTATTATTCTTGTTCTCCAGCTTATCATTATTAATAATCATTCTAGACAGGCCAGGGTGCTGACAACTCCCCCTTTGTCCATTCTTTCTGTCTGTTTTAATCCTGCCTGCTTATCTGGCATTAACCTGATCTTTTCCCCTGTTTAATTAAGCCATGTTGGGCAGCCCACTCCTGCCCACGTGGAAATGGGCATGATCAGTTTCCTGATAGGCAGGGGACGGATGGGCTTGGTGGCCTGGACATTCCACTTGCCCAGAGGGGCCTGAGGGCAGGGGCACACGTCCCGGGAAGGCTGGGGAGGCATGGCTGGTTGATGACCAATACTCAACAAAAAGCAGTGCTTCTCAGAAAGAACTTATGGTTACCAGGGGCAAGGATGAGGGGAAGAGGTAGTTAGGGAGTTTGGGATGGGCATGTACTCACTGTTATATTTAAACTGGATAACCAACAACCCTACTGTATAGCATAGGGAACTCTGCTCAGTGTTATTAAATATGTGGCAGCCTGGAAGGGCGGGGAGTCTGGGGGAGAATGAATGCATGTATCTATCTGTACGGCTGAGGTCCTTTGCTGTTCACCTGAAACTGGCACAGCATTGTTGATTGAATATGATATTCTTGTTATTTAATCACTAAGTCATGCCCGACTCTTTTGCGACCCCATGGACTGTGTGGCCCACCAGTCTCCTGACCGGCTATGCTTCAATATAAAATAAAAAGGTTGTTTTTCTGTTTTTTTTTCAGAGCAGTGCTTCTCAAACCTTTTAAAGCACTTCAAATCAGTGCTTCTCAAATCCACCTACAATGCAGGAGCCCCCAGTTCGAGTCCTGGGTCGGGAAGATCCGCTGGAGGAGGGATAGGCTACACACTCCAGTATTCATGGGCTTCCTTTGTGGCTCAGCTGGTAAAGAATTCGCCTGCAGAGTGGGAGACCTGGGTTGGGAAAATCCCCTGGAGAAGGGAAGGGCTACCCACTCCAGTATTCTGGCCTGGAGAGTTCCATGGACTGTATAGTCTATGGGGTCACAAAGAATCAGACATGACTGAGTGACTGTCACATTTGCTTTTCTCAAACCTTTGCCTCAGAATCACTGGGCGGTCCTGTTGAAAAGCAGATCCCTGGATCCCATCAGGGATTCTAATTTGGTAGGCAGCCATGAATCTGAATTCCTCCTAGTAAGCTCCCACGTGGTGTTGTTGCAGCAGGTGTCAGGACCACACTTTCAAGCAGCTCCGCACGAGAGGGCTGACCTCAGCTGAGTGACAGACCCCGGCCAGGCCCAAGTGAGCCTTGATGGTCATGGACTGACGAGGAAGAGTTGAGCAGGGGGAAATTCCTGCAGTTCCCAGATGTGAGGTGGGGAGGGCCTGAGCTGCGGGGAGCTCGGACTGAAAGGAAAGGGATGAGCATGGATTAGACACCTGGCCTAGAGCGGCAGCAGGGTCTCAGTTGCAGAAGGGGCAGTGAAGGAGAGATGTGAAGATTCCTCCATGATTTTGAGTAACTGGCAGCACCGTGGAACTTGACAGAAATAAGTACAAAGGGAACACGTGAGGGTGAGGTGGGGATATGCCGAGGTCAAGACAAGCTACCGAGCTTGCAGGGCCTAGTGAAAAGTGAAAATGCGAGGCCTATTATTCAAGCATTTAGAATGTCAAGATGAGGACCACAGAGCATTAGTCCCAGTGTTGGGACCTTTCTAAAGTGCAGGGCTGATAAGACAGATAACTAATGTGAACCTATTTTAGAGCCCAAGGAACTCTACTCAAGTGCCCTGTGGTGACCCACATGGAAACCCAAAAGAGAGGGGATATGTGTACACACAGACTTGATTCACTTTGCTGCACAGCAGAAACTGATACAGCATTGCAGGACAACTACACGCCAATAAAAACACTAAAAATAAAGTGCAGAGCTCCGTGGCACTACACGGCCACACGCCAGGAAGCCGCCCTGTCTGAGGTTCCCCACAGCAGCGTCATAGCCACACAGAGCCACCCCCATCTTGGGGCCTGTCGGTCACTGCGTCTCTGTGGTGATGGGAACGTCCACTCCCGATGCCACAGAGACTAAATGAGAGGTCACGGGGCCCAAGAATCGCAACTGAGCATCTTATGAAGAGAAAAGCCCAACTAGGAAAACACGCTAGGGTCATAATACCTCAAGGAAGTTGCTCGTAAGACACAGGGAAGGGTACCATGGCCAGTGTTTATGCAAAGTCACCTCCGTGAGAACTTGAGTTCTGTGGATGGCTTTACGCTTTCCAGGCATTGCACAGAGTCCTTTCCTGTATTACTTTATCCTTGCAACTGCCCCATAAAGTATGTATTATTGTCTGTCTCTTACAGATGAGGAAACTGAGGTGGAGAGAGGTATCACTTGCCTAGGGAGGGAGGGAGCGAGCTGCTGGAGCCTGAGTGTGTGTCTGGGGCTGGGAGTGGCTCAGTGCAAACAACCAGGGGACTAGGGGGCTGATGCCGGGTGGGGTGGCGGGAGCGGGGGGCTACTGCCAGGGGACAGAATCACGCATGTGCCTGGGTGTCACAGGGAAATGCATAGATACCCAAGTGCCCACCAGAGATGGAAGGATTTAGAGCAATTAAAATGTTTTGCCTGGGAGCTGTTTGGAGCCCTTTTTTTTTTTTGAACTGAGAGTTTTCTGACTTCAAGGTGTTAACAGGCTCTCTAAATGGTTTTGTTTTTTAATTGCAGCAAATGACTGTGGAGCCATTAGATTTTTGCCTCTCTGCAGTTGTTTCTGAGCCTTTTCAGTCCTCCTCCTTCTATTTATTCTGTTTAATTCAGTCAGGTAGCTCCGGGGCAATGGAGATCAATACTCCTCTTTGATAGAAAAAGAGTCAGGTTTGAAACCTAGAGATAAAACTGACACATTTTGTATAAATTTAATTAAAAATGCACCTTCGGTGGCTTGTTGCAGGCACAAAGCCGAGTGTCTCTCCGACTCCCTCACTCTCCCCCTCTCTTTCTCCCTCTCTTTCCTTTCTTGTTCCTAACAGGGAGATCTCTAAATCTGCCTCACCGCAGCCCCTTTTCATGGTTTTGGACTTGAAACTTCCGTGCTGAGGGACGCCGAGGCAATGGGGTGAAATTGGAAGCTGATCAGCCTGGCCTCCTTTTCCTAGAGTAGGCTGGGGAGCGAGATTCTGCCGGGAGAGGACTGGGGAGCCCTGGACCCCAAGATGGGTTTGCTTTTCCTTTTAAAACCTTTTTTTTTTTTTTCTGTACCGTGACCTGCAGACTCATAGGCTCCTTCAGTCCAGAGCCTACAGCCCCTACTCCTGCGTCTCTGTCTCTGTGTCTATGTCTCTCTCCCTCTCTCTAGATGGTTTTGACCTGCCTGCCATTGCAGCTACTGGCGCCCCTCTGGGCCCCCATGGGGCCCCGAGAGAGCGGGGAAGGTGTAGAAGGCCCCAGCCTTCAGTACCCGTCTCCAGCAACCCCAAGGCCACAGCACCCATTTGTCTTGTGTTTTACAATCCACCCCTTCACCTCCTTCTCGCTGGCTCTCCCACTATCGCTCTCTCAATCCCATTTGGCTCTCCTCATTTTTCACTTGAGTGGGTTTCCTATCCCCGACTAGGCTCTGGCCTCACTCTGCTCAACACCAATAAAACACACTCAACACAGGTGGAACAAGGTGCCCGAGCCCGCGTGACAGATGGCTCACCAGCCATCTAAGCGCAGCTATAAATCGGCCCTTCCGTGGCTGGGCAGGCCCGTTCCCAGCAGCCGGGCATTAGGAATGGGCGGCCAGCGGCCCCCAGGCCTTCCCAGGATCACAGGCATCTGGGAGGGGGCAGTGTGGCAGGTGGGAGGGCAGGGACCCCTGACATGTTTACACCTGTGGCTTTGGCTAGAGCCACTCAGACTTCCACTGTTTTTGGGCCAGAGCTCCACTGGCACTCTGCATGCTTCCACGTGCCAGGCATCACGCTGAGGCTCGCCATCATACTGGCTTTAATCCTCCCCAAAACTCTACGAGGCGCAGTTACCATGACTGTCCCTATCTCTCATAAATGAAAACCCTGATGTCGGTCTAGCAAGGTCACAGAGCTTGCCCAAGGTCATCCGACTTGTAAATGGCAAGCCGGGAGGGCGGACTTCCGGGACTCAGGAATCGGGACTCTTCATCACTGTGTCCTGTGTGCGTGGCCCAGGGCTTGGCATGTCTGGGAGCAAGATGTAATCCTCCTCCGGGGTTTCTGATGTCACGCTGGGGGCACTGTGGGTCCTGCTGGAAGATAATGGATTCACAACTGGTTTCCTTCTCTGCTTTGTGAGGGTCCTCCTGCCGGGACCACCAGCCCTGCACAGGGGAGCTGTGTTGCATCTTCACCCCAGAACCAATGATGAGAGGTGGGGAAGCCTCCTCCATCCGGGAGCACTGAGGTTGCCGTCAGCACGGAGGAGCACAAGGAGCACTAGGGGAAGCCCCCAGGAGGGCTGCTCCAGCCCCTTCTCCTGCCCGGGGAGCCACTGGGGCTTGTGGGTCTGTAACCTCACCCCCAGGGCATCGGTACTGCGGGGATGCAACTTGTTTCAGCCAGTCTCCTCTTCGGCTTTCAGTTGAGTTCAGTTCAGTCGCTCAGTCGTGTCCAACTCTCTGCGACACCAAGAATCGCAGCAAGCCAGGCCTCCCTGTCCATCACCAACTCCCAGAGGTCACTCAGGCTCACATCCATCAAGTCAGTGATGCCATCCACCCATCTCATCCTCTGTCGTCCCCTTCTCTTCCTGCCCCCAATCCCTCCCAGCATCAGAGTCTTTTCCAATGAGTCAACTCTTTGCATGAGGTGGCCAAAGTACTGAAGTTTCCGCTTCAGCATCATTCCTTCCAAAGAACACCCAGGGCTGATCTCCTTCAGAATGGACTGATTGGATCTCCTTGCAGTCCCAGGGACTCTCAAGAGTCTTCTCCAACACCACAGTTCAAAAGCATCAATTCTTTGACACTCAACTTTCTTCACAGTCTAACTCTCACATTCATATATGACCACAGGAAAAACCATAGCCTTGACTAGATGGACCTTTGTGGGCAAAGTAATGTCTCTGCTTTTGAATATGCTATCTAGGTTGGTCATAACTTTTCTTCCAAGGAGTAAGCGTCTTTTAATTTCATGGCTGCAGTCACCATCTGCAGTGATTTTGGAGCCCCCCAAAATAAAGTCTGACACTGTTTCCACTGTTTCCCCATCTATTTCCCATGAAGTGATGGGACCAGATGCCATGATCTTGGTTTTCTGAATGTCGAGCTTTAAGCCAACTTTTTCACTCTCCTCTTTCACTCCCATCAAGAGGCTTTTTAGTTCCTCTTCATTTTCTGCCATAAGGGTGAGGTCATCTGCATATCTGAGATTATTTGGCTTTCAGTTCAGTTCAGTTCAGTCGCTCAGTCGTATCCGACTCTTTGCGACCCCATGAACTGCAGCACGCCAGGCCTCCCTGTCCATCACCAATTCCCGGAGGTGCTTTTAATTGCGCAAATGCAAGTTCAGATGGGAGAGGCAGGCATCCCGCTTCTGAGCCGCCGGACCTTCCTCTCTCCGCCTCCTTCGTCGCTGGCCGCTGGCCGATCACAAACACCGTGCGCTTTGTGTCTAAAATAGCCGAGATAATTGAAACGGAATTCGGAATCAGGGCCCTGCAGGCAGCACTTGTTGAAAAGAAGAAATAAAGATCGCGTGGGTCACGTCTTTTGTAATTTGCGTTTAATAATCGTACCAGAAGGTGCCGGCCGCACGAGGAGAGGCGGCGTGAGCCAGCTCCCAGCCCCCCAGTCGCCCTCCCTCCACGCCCCCGGGGCCCCGGAGCGGGGAAGGGGTCGGGGGAAAGCTCAGGAAGGAAGCTCACAAGTTGGAGAAAGTTTTCTCCACGGGGAGGTGGCGGGAGAGAGGGCACGGTTTGGGGCGAGCCTGAGAGGCTGAGATGAAGGCCGAGGCAACGTGCTGGGTGCCCTCTCTTCCCAGCCTGCTGCATCCTCCGCCCGCTGGAGGGGGAGGTGGGCGGAGCTCAGGGGAGCCATGGAGTGATTTTGAACCGGCTGCAGTGGGACTCTCTTTGGATCAAAAACTCCGGTCTGGGCTGCCACTCGGTTTTGCCAGCCACACGTGAAGCTGGGGCCGGTGCTGTCCTTCAAGGGGCCGATGCAGCCTCCAGGCTGTGGGTCTGCATGCGTCAAGCGTGTCTATCCTCTGGGAGCCCGACAACCCGTTAGTCCCTGGAATCACAGACAGTCATGTTGGTCTGTTGAAGCCACGCGTCTAGGGAAACAAACTCACCCAGAAGGACAATGCAGATAGTGGAGTGCAGTTATTACACCGGCAGCCCGAGGCAGAGTCTCCTCTTAGCCAAGGACCCCGACCAGTTTTTGTGAAAACCTTATATACCCTAAGTGTATGTGCCCAAACCCACCTCCCCAAATTCCCTGAAACTAGTCCGAACAAAGGAAAAGAAAGAAAGAATCAAAGTTAACCCGTGACTCATATGCCTTAAGCCTAGGTAGTTAACAGTGGACAATTATCAATAAGCCTGTGGTCATACCCCAATAAGCATAATAGAATTTCTGATTCCATTCAGTTACATAGATAATTAGGGTATTCTTTTAGGCAACAGAGAGTCTAGGTTTGAGCCCTGGGGCTCTTCCATCCGGAGGGTCTGGTTTTCCAGCTGGTATGTCGTTTCCATAGATACTGGTCATATAGCTCAAAGTCCGCAGTCTGGCCCAAGGTGGAGTCCTGCTTTCAAGATGGAGCCTGTTCTGCCTGTTTCTTCCTTCAGGTCCTCAAGGAATGTGCCACTTCTACACGGATATGACCCACTTTCCTACCCACCTCACATGCTGTTCATTCATACCTCCACCGCCACCTCCAAAAACATTTACCCCCTCCCTTGTAAGGCTGCCCTTGCCTGTCTGCAAGAACTTGAGGGCTGGGGAGCTCAAGGGCTCCCCCACTGCCCACATCATCACGGGCCGGGGGAGGCTTTGAGAAGCTCAGGCTTGGAGGTGGAGAGACAGTGCTCTGAGCTGAACTGAGGCCTCGAAAAATTCCTATTTTGGGGTCCTGACCCCCAGTACCACAGACTGGGACCTTGGTGAAGATGGGGGTCTTGAGAGGCAGTTAAGGTAATGGGAAGTCCAATAAGGGGACCCTAAGCCCAAATGACTGGTGTCCCTAGAAGAAGAGGGAGAGATAGCAGGGATGCTCGTGCAGAGGAAGGCCACGTGAGGTCACACGGTGGCCATCTGCAAGCCAGGGAGGGAGGGCTTAGGAGAAACCAATCCTGTCAGCACCTTGATCTGGGACGTCCAGCCTTCTGAACTGTGAGAAAGTAAATTCCAGTTGCTTAAGCCAGACAGTCAGTGTGGTACTTTGGTCTGGCAGCCTTAGTAAGCTAACACAGAGTGTGAGATGCAGGGGGAACCTTGCCTGTGATGCTCCTCGCCTTGGGTCCCCTCCCTCCCTGGCCCAGACATACATAATGTGGGCTTGAAAGTATCAAAGACAGAACGCTAGCCGCTTCCCTTTCCCGATGGGGCAGAATCTAGATGACACGTGACTGCCAGAAGGGGCTGTGCATGCCAGCTTTGCCCAGGTCCTTCCTCCAAGGCTCAGTGCTGCCCACTCAGGCCCTGGGGGTGGGATGCTTATAGATCTGTGAGGCCCAGCTTCCATCCCTTGCTTCTGCTCTTAGGCCTCATCCCTTTTTGTCAAAGCAATGGCATTCCACTCCAGTCCTCTTGCCTGGAAACTCCCATGGACGGAGGAGCCTGGTAGGCTGCAGTCCATGGGGTCGCTGAGTCAGACACGACTGAGCGACTTCACTTTCACTTTTCACTTTCATGCATTGGAGAAGGAAATGGCAACCCACTCCAGTGTTCTTGCCTGGATCCCACTCCAGTACTCTTGCCTGGAAACTCCCATGGACGGAGGAGCCTGGTAGGCTGCAGTCCATGGGGTCGCTGAGTCAGACACGACTGAGCAACTTCACTTTCACTTTTCACTTTCATGCATTGGAGAAGGAAATGGCAACCCACTCCAGTGTTCTTGCCTGGAGAATTCCTGGGATGGCAGAGCCCAATGGGCTGCCATCTGTGGGGTCGCACAGAGTCGGACACGACTGAAGCGACTTAGCAGTAGCAGCAGCAGAAAACAGTATCCCACGTTGGTGACACAAGGGCGTTTGCAGAAGCCAGATTCCTGGTATAACTAAAACCACCCAGTCAGTAAAATTCCAGAGCAAAGAGCTGTTTAAAAAAAAAAGGAGGCATGAATGAAGAGCTTTCCAAGGTCTGAATGTCTGATATGAGCAATGTATGTGAATACTCCCAAGGACCCTGGCACAATGGACATGCCCCTCTCAGGGAAGGCCTGTGGCCACAGGGTCCATGGCGGCCAGCGGAGCACGCTCTGACCCTGGGCTTTCTGTGACACACGGCTTGGACCTTCAGAGGAGCAGGCACTGGGCAGCTGAGGTGACCCAGGGCTGGGGGTGGAGGAAGAGGTGGCAGAAAAGGATGGAAAGGGACCAGCCGTGTCCTCAACTTTTCAGGCTTTGGGGGGATAAATCATGGACCTGCTGACATTCCGGAGGACCGCCTCTGCTGCCAAGACCTGACTGTATGCTCTCGAATCTTCTCATTTTAGTCCATGCTGGTGAGGGTGGGTTGACGGCGGTATCTCCATTGTACCTAGGAAGTATCAGGTTCAGAGAAGTTATGTGCTTGCTTGTGATGTCACAGCTGAGAATGGCAGACCTGCCATTCAAACCCAGGACTCCTAGTCTCCCCATCCAGGCTCTTCTAGAGCAAGAGTTGGCAAACAGCCACCTGCCACCCATTTTCATGTGGCCTGTGAACTAAGAAAGGTTTTTGCATTTTTAAATGGTTAGGGGAAAATGAAAAGGAAAAAACAATACTTAAGGACAAGTGAAAATGATATAAAATTCAACTTCCTAATATTCGCAGTTTTATTGGAAGATAGCCGCACCCATCTGTTTACATACGGTCTGCAGCTTTCACCCTTCACTACTATATGGTCTTCAAAGCCTCAAGCATTTACTTTCTGAGCCTTTACAGAAATTGGCTTCCCAGGTGGTACAACGGGTAAGGAATCTGCCTGCCAGTGCAGGAGATGGAAGAGACATGGGTTCGATCCCTGGGTCGGGAAGATCCCCTGGAGAAGGAAATGGCAACCACTCCAGGAGGCTTGCCTGGAGAATCCCACGGACAGAGGAGCCTGGCGGGTTATGGTCCCTGGAGTCGCAAAGAGTCAGACACGACTGAAGTGACTTAGCACGAGCACAACCAGTATTCCTGCCTGGGAAATCCCATGGACAGAGGAGTCTGATGGGCTATAGTCCAAGGGGTCACAGACAGTGGGACATGCATATACCACAGATATGTTTGCCAGCTTCTGTTGTAGAGTCATGTGACTTGGGAGATGAAATTTTAGAAACTATAGTCAAAAATCTTGACGCTCGCTTATTCTATCCACCCATTTTCCAAATAAGCAGCACGCCTATTGCATCTGAGCAGCTGTTCCAGGCTGCCCTCGGGCGCAGGTCTCCCACTGTCAGGAAGCCGGGCTCACAACCACCTATACCCTGGAAAGAAAGGCCCTGCTCCGTTCTCTGTGCCTGATGCTCCTCAGGCACCAAGTTAGCTGTGTCCCCAGGCTCAGGAGCTTACAGCCTCTGGGCACCAACTTCTGGGGTCCAGATGTGACCATCACCTGGCTGATGAGGAGGGGCACATGGTGAAACTTAGGGTACACTTGGGGCAACAGTGTTGACCTGACCCCGTGCAGGGTTGGGTCAAGTCCTGGCTCTAACTGTGACTTTGGGCAAGTTATTTCAATACTCTGTGCCTCTGTTTCCTCACTTGGAAAATGGAGGAAATAATAGTATTTATCCTATGGGGTTGTATGAAAATTAAATGAATCAGTGCATATAAAAGGCTTGGAATGGGGACTTCCCTGATGGTCCAGTGGTTAAGAATCCACCTGCCAATGCAGAGGATATGGGTTCGATCCCTGGTCTGGGAAAGTTCCACATGCTGCGGAGCAACTAAGGCCGCGCACCTGGAGCCCACGCTCTGCAACAAGAAAAGACACCACAGTGAGAAGCCCACGCACCGCAGAAAAGAGTAGCTCTCGCTCACCGCAGCTAGAGAAAGCCCTCGCGCCGCAACAATGACACAGTGCAGTCGAAAGTAAATACATTAAAAAATTTTTAACAAGTGCTTGGAATGGCGCTTGGCCCATTGTGTTGTGCTGAGTGATGGCTGGTGGTAATTAGCAGCCCTGTTCCAGCCAGCTCATCCTGCCAGCCCTACTAGGCATTGTTGTTCAGTCGCTCAGTCGTGTCTGACTTTGTGTGACCCCACAGACTACAGCACACCAGGCTTCCCTGTCCTTCACAATCTCCTGGAGTTTGCTCAAACTCCAACCATCTCGTCTCCTGTCTCCCCCTTCTCCTCCTGCCCTCAGTCTTTCCCAGCAGCAAGAAAAGACACCGCAATGAGAAGCCCATTCTCCCCCAAACCCCCCTTCTCATCCAGGCCACCGTATAACATTGAGCAGAGTTCCCTGTGCTATATATACAGTAGGTCCTTGTTGGTTAAACTTTTTAAATATCGCAGTGTATACTTGTCTTTCTGTGTTATTCTTGATACATTTTTGCAAGTCTCAAGTATTTTATGACATATATATATATATATATATATATATATATATAAGGCAGCTGAGGTGACCCAGGGCTGGGGGTGGAGGAAGAGGTGGCAGAAAAGGATGGAAAGGGACCAGCCGTGTCCTCAAATTTTCAGCTTGGAAGGGCTTTGGGGGGATAAATCATGGACCTGCTGACCTGACTGTATGCTCTCGAATCTTCTCATTTTAGTCCAAGCTGGTGGGGGTGGGTCTACGGCGGTATCTCTGCTGTACCTAGGAGGTATCAGGTTCAGAGAAGTTATGTGCTTGCTCGTGATGTCACAGCTGAGAATGGCAGACCTGCCATTCAAACCCAAGCCTTCTAGTCTCCCCATCCAGGCTCTTCTAGAGCAAGAGTTGGCAAACAGCCACCTGCCACCCATTTTCATGTGGCCTGTGAACTGAGAAAGGTTTTTGCATTTTTAAATGGTTAGGGAAAAATGAAAAGAAAAAAACAATACTTAAGGACAAGTGAAAATGATATAAAATTCAACTTCCTAATATTCGCAGTTTTATTGGATGATAGCCGCACCCATCTGTTTACATACGGTCTGCAGCTTTCGCCCTTCACTGCCAAAGTTTGAGAAAGGTTTTTGCATTTTTAAATGGTTAGGGAAAAATGAAAAGAAAAAAACAATACTTAAGGACAAGTGAAAATGATATAAAATTCAACTTCCTAATATTCGCAGTTTTATTGGATGATAGCCGCACCCATCTGTTTACATACGGTCTGCAGCTTTCGCCCTTCACTGCCAAAGTTTGTTGGTTGTGACACAGACTGTATGGTCTTCAAAGCCTCAAGCATTTACTTTCTGAGCCTTTACAGAAATTGGCTTCCCAGGTGGCGCAACGGGTAAGGAATCTGCCTGCCAGTGCAGGAGATGGAAGAGACATGGGTTCGATCGCTGGGTCGGGAAGATCCCCTGGAGAAGGAAATGGCAACCACTCCAGTAGGCTTGCCTGGAGAATCCCACGGACAGAGGAGCCTGGCGGGTTATGGTCCCTGGAGTCACAAAGAGTCAGACACGACTGAAGTGACTTAGCACAAGCACGACCAGTATTCCTGCCTGGGAAATCCCATGGACAGAGGAGTCTGATGGGCTATAGTCCAAGGGGTCACAGACAGTGGGACACAACGGGTAAGGAATCTGCCTGCCAGTGCAGGAGATGGAAGAGACATGGGTTCGATCGCTGGGTCGGGAAGATCCCCTGGAGAAGGAAATGGCAACCACTCCAGTAGGCTTGCCTGGAGAATCCCACGGACAGAGGAGCCTGGCGGGTTATGGTCCCTGGAGTCACAAAGAGTCAGACACGACTGAAGTGACTTAGCACAAGCACGACCAGTATTCCTGCCTGGGAAATCCCATGGACAGAGGAGTCTGATGGGCTATAGTCCAAGGGGTCACAGACAGTGGGACATGCATATACCACAGATATATTTGCCAGCTTCTGTTGTAGAGTCATGTGACTTGGGAGATGAAATTTTAGAAACTATAGTCAAAAATCTTGACGCTCGCTTATTCTATCCACCCATTTTCCAAATAAGCAGCACAACGCCTATTGCATCTGAGCAGCTGTTCCAGGCTGCCCTCGGGCGCAGGTCTCCCACCGTCAGGAAGCCGGGCTCACAACCACCTATACCCTGGAAAGAAGGGCCCTGCTCCGTCCTCTGTGCCTGATGCTCCTCAGGCACCAAGTTAGCTGTGTCCCCAGGCTCAGGAGCTTACAGCCTCTGGGCACCAACTTCTGGGGTCCAGATGTGACCATCACCTGGCTGATGAGGAGGGGCACATGGTGAAACTTAGGGTACACTTGGGGCAACAGTGTTGACCTGACCCCGTGCAGGGTTGGGTCAAGTCCTGGCTCTAACTGTGACTTTGGGCAAGTTATTTCAATACTCTGTGCCTCTGTTTCCTCACTTGGAAAATGGAGGAAATAATAGTATTTATCCTATGGGGTTGTATGAAAATTAAATGAATCAGTGCATATAAAAGGCTTGGAATGGGGACTTCCCTGATGGTCCAGTGGTTAAGAATCCACCTGCCAATGCAGAGGATATGGGTTCGATCCCTGGTCTGGGAAAGTTCCACATGCTGCGGAGCAACTGAGGCCGCGCACCTGGAGCCCACGCTCTGCAACAAGAAAAGACACCACAGTGAGAAGCCCACGCACCGCAGAAAAGAGTAGTCCTCGCTCACCGCAGCTAGAGAAAGCCCTCGCGCCGCAACAAAGACACAGTGCAGTCGAAAGTAAATACATTATAAAAATTTTTAACAAGTGCTTGGAATGGCGCTTGGCCCATTGTGTTGTGCTGAGTGATGGCTGGTGGTAATTAGCAGCCCTGTTCCAGCCAGCTCATCCTGCCAGCCCTACTAGGCATTGTTTTTCAGTCGCTCAGTCGTGTCTGACTTTGTGTGACCCCACAGACTACAGCACGCCAGGCTTCCCTGTCCTTCACAATCTCCTGGAGTTTGCTCAAACTCCAACCATCTCGTCTTCTGTCTCCCCCTTCTCCTCCTGCCCTCAGTCTTTCCCAGCAACAAGAAAAGACACCGCAATGAGAAGCCCATTCTCCCCCAAACCTCCCTTCTCATCCAGGCCACCGTATAACATTGAGCAGAGTTCCCTGTGCTATATATACAGTAGGTCCTTGTTGGTTAAACATTTTAAATATCGCAGTGTATACTTGTCTTTCTGTGTTATTCTTGATACATTTTTGCAAGTCTCAAGTATTTTATGACATATATATATATATATATATATATATATTTAATGTAGGCGAGGCTGATTTTGCAAAACCCAGTAGAATTTTGGAGGCTGTAAAATGTACCAAGAAGCCCCATGGATGGATGAATAGGGACAGATGCATCGGGTGGACAGCGTGCTCTCGTGGTGGGTGGGCATGCCTCTGACGCTCTGTCCCTTCCCCACTGCCCACTGGTATACATCCCCAGTCCCTCTCCTGGCACCTTCGCCTGTGCCTAGCAGCCCTTCCCCATCTGCTGGCTGTGTCGTTCCTTGCCTGGCCATGTGTTCTCTCTGGGCTGGGGAGGGGGCAGAGGCTCTGGCCCCCCTCCCTGGTGAGGCAGAGGGGCTTTGGAACATGTGTTTCTGGGAGGCAGACACCAGCTGGCTGGGGAGACATTTGCATATTCAACAGAGCCCCCCAGAGCCAAGCCAGGATTGTGAAGAGGAGGCTGTGGCAGGACAGAGGGAGAAGGAAGGCTCTGGTCAGCTAGGGGTCAGGCAGAACAGATTTCAGATTGGAGAGACAGATGGTTAAAGCAGAAAAAAAGGGGGAAGGAGCAAATCCCAACTCACACACAGAGAGGCATTTGAGACCCCTGAAATATTTTGCGTCTTCACAGGGCTTTGTGGGTTTTGAAGCATTTTCATCTCTTTTATTTGATTCCTCATTGCCGTCTCGCAAAAGAGGTGTTACCGTCATCCCCATTTTACAGATGAGGAAACTGAGGCTCAGAAAAGTTGGACTCCTGGTTCAAGACCACAGGCCCAGTCCTTGGGGAGTCTTGGGGTTCCTGGTCTTCCCCCATCACAAAGCTAACTGAATTTGCCATCTCCACTTGCTCACCTTACATTCTTCTCTCAACCTCTCCAGTGGGGTTTCTGACCCCTCCACCACATTGAAGCTGTTCTTCTCTAGATCAACAGCGACCCCTCTTGACACCAAATTATGGTCACTTCTCTGTGTCCAGTTCACTTGGCCTCTCCACAGCGTATTACACAGGTACCACTGGCTTCACTCTTCTTTCTGAGACAGCCTCCTCCTTGGTTGCCGTAACAACACAGGCTCCAGTTTCCCTCCCGCCTCCTTGGCTGCCCCGTCTCTGCTCCTTGTTCTCTGCTCCACCTCCTACGGTTGGAGGGCTCCTATCAGCACTCTTCTCTTTCCTTCTTCTCTCTCGACTTGAACCTGAGCCCCCTAGTGCAGCCCCGCCACTGTGTCATCCATGTCTGAGGCTGTCACGTCTATTTCTGCAGCATTGCCCTCGCCTCAGGCTGCCTTGCATGGTGGTCAAGAGGACAGACTCCGCAGTCAGACTGCCTGGAATTGGGTCTCAACTTAGCCATTTATTAGACTTCCCTGGTGGCTCAGATGGTAAAGCATCTGTCTACAATTCAGGAGACCTGGGTTCAATCCCTGGGTCAGGAAGATCCCCTGGAGAAGGAAACGGCACCCCACTCCAGTACTATTGCCTGGAAAATCCCATGGACGGAGGAGCCTGGTAGGCTACACTCCATGGGGTCGCAAAGAGTCAGACACGACTGAGTGACTTTACTTTTCACTTTTGCCATTTATTAGTTATGAGACCTTGGGCGACCTTTGTATGTGTCGGGCTTGCCATCTTTGAAAAGGCAGTGATGAAGTCCTTTATCCCGTAGGGCGATTGTGAGAATTAAATGAAATGTAAATGTCTTAGAACATTGCCTGACACTTAGTAATAAGTGGTTGATAAAAGGCAGGACATTGTTACTTGGCATCTCTTCCTCCAACAGGCCAAGCATCTTTCCACTCCAGAGCCTTTGCACTAGCCCATCCCTCTATCCAGAATGTTCTTCCCTAGATTTTCCTAAGGTTGACTCCTTTTTAAAATAATTTTTATTTATTTTTGGTTGCACTGGGTCTTCATTGGTGCATGTGGGCCTTTCTCTAGTTGCAGCGAACAAGGGCTGCTTTCTAGTTGCAGTGCTCGGGATTCCCATTGCAGAGACTTCTCTTGTTGTGGAGCTTGGGTTCTAGGGCACTGGGCCTTCAGTAATTATGGTGCTAGAGATGCGTTGCTCTGCAGCAGGTGGGATCTTCCCAGGCCAGGGGTTGAAGCCATGTCCCCTGCTCTGGCATATGGATTCTTAGCCACCAGGGACATCCAAGGCTGACTCCTTTTAATTCAGATTCCCGGCCCCCAGGCTGCAGTAGTCTTCTGTCACCTCACCCCATTTAAATTTTTTGCCTGGCATGTATTTGTTATTGGATATTTTCTTGTTCATCTTTATTCATTGTTTTCCCCATTAGAACACAGCCCTCAGAAGACTGGAGATTCTATTTTGTGAGCTCTATCTCTCCAGTTCCTAGAAGGGGCACACAGTAGCTCATTGACTTGTTACATGAATGAAATCAAATGAGGTCTATTCCAGCCTGAGATGGCCCGACATGGCTGTTGTGCACCATCATTCCTTGTGATGGGCAAATGGGGAAGAAGGTGTTTCCACCTGAGAAATGGCTGGGAAGACCTTTGCGTGTGTCTCCAAGTCCCAGAAATGTTGGAGGCCTCATATCGTCCCCCAGCCCTTCCCAAAACACCATCCCAGCAACCACACTCTCCCTGTTTTGACGCAGCCCTGCAAATCCTCTCCATCCCTCCCCTGGGGCTGGAAGGCTGGTTCTAGTGCGCTCAAAGCTGTGAGAGGCCCCAGGGAGCTGCTGAGATTTGGTCCCCACTCCTGAAGACCCTATGAACCAGAACCCGAGTTAGGGTGAAGCAGAGATCAGGGCCAACATTGGAGAGGATATTCAGGGCTGTGGGACTCAGAAGGCAGGGGCAGGAGTGCAGAGGGCAGGACCTGGGTCCCCTCCAGGGTTCAAAAGCTCCCTCAGGACGCCACCTCCCAGCACTGGGTTATAAGGATTGCCGACAGACTGCTTTCTCCAGGTCCCAAGGCACTTGACCTCAGACTTTGCCTTATCTCTTCTCTTGATTTGTCTTCTTTTCTCCAGGACTAAGAACAATAAATGGATGCTGGGCAGCCTACATTTGGACCTGTGCCACTGGCCCTTTAAGGTTCAGGGTGATTCTCCTCACTTAGGAGCCAGGACCATGCTCATGGTTTTGTGTGTGTGTGTTCAATCAAGACCTAGCTCCCTTCGTAGGCAAAACATTTTCCAGACTTTTCCAGAAAGCAGAGGTGGCAAATCCCTGGTCTCATTAACTGAGCCATTATAGCAGCCAGCCTGGTCAGGGGGGGTGCTGACTTTTCATCTAGAAACTCTGGTTGTGGACATCGAAAGGATCTAGTGTTCTTGTCCACTGTGGGAAGAAAGTGTCTTCAGAGAATGGAAATGCAGAAGGCAGTGACCCTGGAACGTACACCAAGTCTGGGAGCTCAGGGATCCAGGTGGGTGTCTGTGAGGGAAGGTGGGCTAGATGGAGGGAGGAGAGATTGTCCCCCATACCATATAAACCCAAACACACAGAGGCAGGACAGCAAGAGCCTTCTGGGGACAAACCAACGCGTTCATTTTTACATTTTTAAATATGTTACATTTCATCGTTACAAGATGGCTGCAGCAGCTCCAGATTTTCAGTTCAGTTCAGTCGCTCAGTTGTGTCCGACTCTGCAACCCCATGAACCGCAGCACGCCAGGCCTCCCTGTCCATCACCAACTCCCAGAGTTTACCCAAACTCATGTCCATTAGCTGTGAGAGGCCCCAGGGAGCTGCTGAGATTTGGTCCCCACTCCTGAAGACCCTATGAACCAGAACCCGAGTTAGGGTGAAGCAGAGATCAGGGCCAACATTGGAGAGGATATTCAGGGCTGTGGGACTCAGAAGGCAGGGGCAGGAGTGCAGAGGGCAGGACCTGGGTCCCCTCCAGGGTTCAAAAGCTCCCTCAGGACGCCACCTCCCAGCACTGGGTTATAAGGATTGCCGACAGACTGCTTTCTCCAGGTCCCAAGGCACTTGACCTCAGACTTTGCCTTATCTCTTCTCTTGATTTGTCTTCTTTTCTCCAGGACTAAGAACAATAAATGGATGCTGGGCAGCCTACATTTGGACCTGTGCCACTGGCCCTTTAAGGTTCAGGGTGATTCTCCTCACTTAGGAGCCAGGACCATGCTCATGGTTTTGTGTGTGTGTGTTCAATCAAGACCTAGCTCCCTTCGTAGGCAAAACATTTTCCAGACTTTTCCAGAAAGCAGAGGTGGCAAATCCCTGGTCTCATTAACTGAGCCATTATAGCAGCCAGCCTGGTCAGGGGGGGTGCTGACTTTTCATCTAGAAACTCTGGTTGTGGACATCGAAAGGATCTAGTGTTCTTGTCCACTGTGGGAAGAAAGTGTCTTCAGAGAATGGAAATGCAGAAGGCAGTGACCCTGGAACGTACACCAAGTCTGGGAGCTCAGGGATCCAGGTGGGTGTCTGTGAGGGAAGGTGGGCTAGATGGAGGGAGGAGAGATTGTCCCCCATACCATATAAACCCAAACACACAGAGGCAGGACAGCAAGAGCCTTCTGGGGACAAACCAACACGTTCATTTTTACATTTTTAAATATGTTACATTTCATCGTTACAAGATGGCTGCAGCAGCTCCAGATTTTCAGTTCAGTTCAGTCGCTCAGTTGTGTCCGACTCTGCAACCCCATGAACCGCAGCACGCCAGGCCTCCCTGTCCATCACCAACTCCCAGAGTTTACCCAAACTCATGTCCATTGAGTCGGTGATAGTATCCAACCATCTCATCCTCTGTCGCCCCCTTCTCCTCCTGCCCTCAATCTTTCCCAGTATCAGGGTCTTTTCAAATGAGTCAGCTCTTCGCATTAGGTGGCCAAAGTATTGGAGTTTCAGCTTCAACATCAGTCCTTCCAATGAACATCCAGGACTGATCTCCTTTAGGATGGACTAGTTGGATCTTCTTGCAGTCTAAGGGACTCTCAAGAGTCTCAATAAAGGACAGAAATGGTATGGACCTAACAGAAGCAGAATATGTTAAGAAGAGGTGACAAGAATACACAGAAGAACTGTACAAAAAAGATCTTCATGGCCCAGATAATCACGATGGTGTGATGACTCACCTAGAGCCAGACATCCTGGAATGCGAAGCCAAATGGGCTTCAGGAAACTTCACTATGAACAAAGCTAGTGGAGGTGATGGAATTCCAGTGGAGCTATTTCAAATCCTGAAAGATGATGCTGTGAAAGTGCTGCACTCAATATGTCAGCAAATTTGGAAAACTCAGCAGTGGCCACAGGACTGGAAAAGGTCAGTTTTCATTCAAATCCCAAAGAAAGGCAATGCCAAAGAATGTTCAAACTACCACACAATTGCACGCATCTCACATGCTAGGTCCTCAGATCTATCGAGAGGAGCCTCTTTTCAGATTCCCAGAAATAATAGACTCATTGTGTCCCACTGGCTTTGACTGAGGCAGGTTCCTTTTTATAAACCAGCTGTGGGAACAGGATTGACAGGAGCTGGAACTGGCTCTGGACTAGATTACCAGCTCTGAGCTGGGGCTGCCGAGGGCTGAGACCGAGGGAGAAACCGTTCCTCAGAAGGGAACTGGGATACAGGTATAGAGTTGGAAGGAAAAATTTTTCCTTTAAAAAAATATTTTCTATTACCCACACAATGGCTTCTTTTCCACTCTGAATATCTGGTCGCCTCACACAGGACAATTCAAGAACTTATTCCCGTGGACTTGCTTGGTGATCCAGTGGTGAAGAATCTGCCTTCCAGTGCAGGGGACGTGGGTTCAGTCCCTGGTTGGGGAATAAGATCCCACATGCTGCGGGGCACCATGCTGTAACAAAGAACCCGAGCACAGAAACGAAGACCCAGTGCAGCCGAACCAAAGCAAACACAAAGGATTTATTCCCCAACAGGAAGGTGAGCCAGAGCTCTGAGGCCTCCAGATTCTCTGTGAATATTTATTGAATTTAAGGTATGTTCTAGGGCCCAGGGGTTGATGGCAAGGAGACGGGGTGGGGAAAATAGGCGATGGTATGTTTCTCTCTTCTTCTCATCTACCTTCTTTTTTCATTAAGCAACTATATATTGACTAAATATATGGGTTTTTTGTTGATAGCTCTACGATGGCTGTTGAATCAACATAAACAAGAAACTATACTATTTCTGCTCTTTCTAAACTGATTGATTCCAATCTTTCCTCCTATTTTGTAGGAAGTGAAGTGAGCTCGCTCAGTCATGTCTGACTCTTTGTGACCCCATAGACTGTAGCCCACCAGGCTCTTCCATCCATGGGATTCTCCAGGCAAGGATACTGGAGTGGGTTGCCATTTCTTCTCCAGGGGAACTTCCCAACCCAGGGATCGAACCTGGGTCTCCTGCATTGCATGCAGGCGCTTTACCCTCTGAGCCACCAGGGAAGCCCCATACAGCATATATAGTAAAACTGAGTTATGTTCATGGTTTTTTTTCTCCCCCAAGCTTCTTTACCATCATGAGTCCTTTTCACATACAGTTTCCCAAAGTGTTTGACTTGCTTCAAAGAGACAAGTCGTCAGGAGGCGGCCAGAGTAGGAGAGAAGCTAGACAATTAGAAATGGTCAAAGGAACCCAGACTATTTTTCTTGCAGAAGAGAATCTTTTTCATTTCTTTTCCATGTTTTCATTTTTATTTTATTTATTAAACTTTAGTTGATTTACAATGTTGTGCTAGTTGAGGTGTACTGCTTCAGGTTCTTTCCCATTACAGGTTATTAAAAGATATTAAATACACTTCTGTGTGCTATGCAGTAGATCCCTGCTGTTTATCTATTTTACATATAGCAGTGTATATCTGTTAATCAAAATTTGTCAGTCCTAATTTATCTCCCCTCTTTACCCTTTCATAACCATTAGTTTGTTTTCTATGTCAGTGAATCTATTTCTATGTTATAAAGAAGTTCATTTGTATATATTTTTTAGATCCCATGTATAAGTGATATATGGCCTTTATCTTTGACTTACTTAACTTGGTATGATAATCTCTAGGCTCATCCATGCTGCCGCAAATGGCATTATTTCACTCTTTCCTATGGCTGAGTGGTATTCCATTGTATGTATATGCCACCTCTTCTTTATCCACCCATCTATCAATGGATAGATGTCGTGTCCGACTCTGCAACCCCATGGACTGTAGCCTACCAGTCTCCTCCATCCATGGGGTTTTCCAGCAAGAGGACTGGAGTGGGTTGCCATTTCCTTCCCGACCCAGGGAATGAACCAGTGTTTCCCGCATTGCAGGCAGACGCTTTACCCTCTAAGCCACCAGGGAAGCCATCAGTGGATATTTAGGTTGTTTCCATGTCTTAGTTATTGTACATGGTGCCACTATGAACATTGGGCTGCATGTATCTTTTTGAATTGGTGGTCAGGTCTTTTCTGGATATATATACTCAGGAGTGGAATTGCTGGATCATACGGTAACCCTATTTGTAGTTTTTTAAGGAACCTCCATACTATTCTCCATAGTGGCAGCACCAATCTGCATTCCCAATAGTGTAGGAGAGTTCCTTCTCACCACACCCTCTCCAGCATTAATTATTTGCAGATTTTTGGATGATGGCCATTTTGACTGGTGTGAGGTGACCCCTCATTGTAGTTTTTTTTCCTTATTGGAGTATAATTCTCATTGTAATTTTGATTTGCATTTCTCTTATAATTAGCAATACGGAACATCTTTTCATGTGTCTGTGGGCCATCTGTATGTCTTCTTTGGAGAAATGTCTATTTAGATCTTCCCTGCAGAAGAGGTTTTTTTTTTAAATTTTTTAACTTTTCATTTTATATTGGAAGAGTTTATTAACAATGCTGTGTTAATTTCAAGTGTACAGCAAAGTGATTCGGTTATTCATATACATGTACCTCTTCTTTTTCAGTTTTGCTTTTTTTTTCAAATCCAGGGGCTCTTATATGAGGGCACTAACTGCAATCCTGAGGGCCCCACCCTCATGATCTCATCACCACAGAGGCCCCACCACCTAAGATCATGGTAATACACCCATCTCTGGAACTGAGGGATGGTCACGTTCACCTGAAACAAAAGGACAAAGTTCAGTTCATCCATGAGAAACCCGAGGCTCAGAGTGTTTCAGTGATTTGCCTGAGTTTAACCAGCTCACAAGACAGGGAGCCAGATTCTTAAACGGTCTGACTCCAGAGCCTGCTCTCTTTAAAAAAAAAAAGAAAAATTATTTTAAAAGGAATATATATACACAGTAAAAATTCCAAACAGTGAAAAAAGGTGTGTAGTGAACAGGAAGATATACTTTAAGCCCTGAGCCTGGTCCTCAGCTCCCCTTTTCTTCCCTGCAATCGTTCATCCAGGTTTCACCACTTCTACGCTTTATTATGCTGATCCAGGATAGTCTGTTGTCTAGATCTAATATGTCCCCACTTCCAAGGATTTTACCCCATGCCCAGTTTATTATGTGGTCTTTCCATCTGGGCTGGCAGGAACACAAACTAGTTCCAGCCGGGTGTGAGGCTGAGAAGCTGTTGGACTTACTGCTTTGCAGTGGTTCTTTCTCAACCTCTAGTGGCTTCTCACGCATGTACTGACCAGTTCTCAGGCAATAACTAGAGGGAATCCCTCTGCAAGTTGCAGGAGCTCTCTCAGAAGAGTTTTTAATAGGTGTTTTCAAAGATATAGTAAGAAGGCTCCATGGAGTTATCTCATATGACTCTAGGAAGAAAGCCAGACTCGATAGTTCAAAGTTCATTGGAGGCAGATGACAGCTTAGCATAAAGAGGAATTTTCTGTGACTAATGGCTGCTACAGATTGGAATGGGATGTGGTGATGGAGGCAGTGGTTCTCCGCCATCGGAGGCATCCCTCCTGAAGCTGGATATTGTAGAGAAGACTCAGACATCAGGAACTTTGAGGGTCTTCCTGTCAAGTTCTTCAGCTGTACAGATGGAAATGAAAATGAACAGGAAGACACAATAGAGGGGAGCCTCAGCGTCTACCCCCCACCCCTGCCCTCAATCCTGAGATGGGGGTTTCTGCTAGTTCCTGGGTAAGAATAAAAGAAGGGTACGTGGTAGACCTGGGAAGGCCCCTGGCTTGCTGGACAAGCCATCTCCTGCACACATGCATGGACCCTGAATACACATGGGTCCTGCACCCACAACTACCCTGCCCACACGGGCTTCCTGCTCATGCACACTGACTTGTCTCTGCCTCCCATACCATGCAGCCCCAGATGGGTGCCCAGAGGGCTGACCGTGCCCCGGAGCCCACCAGTGTCCTGAGAAGTCTAGGTCCCCTTGTGAGGTCCAGGCTGAGGGAGGGTTGGGCACAATAGAAAGGGGTGGGCTTTGGATGACACTGATCTTGACTTGAATCTTAGCTCTGGTACTTTCTCTCCCCATATGTGCCTCCGTGTCTTCATCTATAAAATGAAGAGTCTACCGTAGAGTCTTGATAGACTCATGGGATCTTGGACAGCCTAGAAGGGGAAACCGAGGCTGGGGGACTTTCAGACCCCTAGGTCACCCAGCCTTGGGTTCTGTTTAGGGCTCCTTACTCCAGCTGAGTGCCCTGGCCAGCATGCGAGGCTGTTTCTCACCCCTCAGAGAACAGCCTGTGCTCTGGGTCCGCAGTTGCCCTGGCTTCCTTGGTTCCCACGAAGTCTTGCCCCACCTTTGCCCACTCTGGGCTCTGAAGCAGGGCCTGGTGGCAGCCAACTGGGCAACTGAGCTCTCTGCTGGGCATCCATCACTAGAGGTCACTCTTCCTCTGTGTGTGTAGACTGGAGGGCGGAAATAAGGCTGATGAGTAGGTGCCCAGGCGTCTCCTGGGAGGATTCATCCAGGCCTACCTGGCCAGGAGTGAGAGTACCAGCCCTTCCCATTGTCTGGGCCTGAGAGATCATGAGCTGTTCTCCTCCTATGAGCCAGGCCAGCTGAGTGCCTGAGCTTGCCCAGGTGTGGTGGGAAGGCTTCTCTGATCCCAGGGCAGCCTAGCCAGCTGCCTAACCACTTCTGGTTCCCCTGGGGCAGCTACAAGGCAGGGACAGGTCTGAGGGGAGAAATCACAAAACAGGAAGCCTGGATTTCCACCGACTAGTTCCTAGGCCTTGTTCATTGTGGCCTCACTGAATACTTTGCCTTCTCCCAAAACACTGCCCCAGTGCCTGCCTGCCTGACAAGCCCTTTCCTACCTCAGGGCCTTTGCACTTCCCTCGGTCTGAATGCATTGCCCCAGGTCTTCCATGCACTTTAGCCTGAGATCAAATGTCACCTCCTCAGAGAGACATCCTCTGATTTCCTAGTCTAAATAGCCACCTCCCAGCTTCACCCTGTTGCCCTTTATCTCACCATCCTGACTGCCTCTTTCATGACACTTACCACCCGGTAAGCACCTCCTCAGTGCCCTTGGTTATTGTCCACTCCCTCCCACCCCCACCAACTGCTGCACCTGCTCAATAAATATTTCTTGGAGAAATGAACTGAAGTCTTAGAAAGCAGACGGTTGTTATTGTCTTATCTTATGGATAAAGAAGTTAGTAAGAATAAGAGATTTATCAAGACCACGTAGATAGGAAATCACTGAGCCAGGAACTCTGCCCCAGGTCTTTGAACTCGAAAATTATCCCGTCCCCCTGTCCCCCAACTCCCAGTCTCTGGGAAGTTTCATGATCTGAGGCCATGCACCCCATGAGTGTACCCCACTGGAGGGTCAGCGGGCCCAAGCTCATTCTTCTCCACCCACCCTTGACTATCTGGGGTGAGAGTGGGTGCGAAACGATGAGGCAGAGGAAAATGAGGTATGGGTGGCTCAGTGACAGGACACGGTCTCTTGGGGGGTCTGGGAACCCCTGAGCCCCAGGTTGTATTTTTCTTAGGAGAAAATAAAAGGCATGTATGAGGGGGGCACAAACCTATTTTGAGATGAAAAGTACAGAAGTGGCCACAGTTCCGTACTTGTGTTCACAAGAGTCGCTTCGCAGCGCTGGCTGTGGCGAGCACTCAGCCCTTCCTGAAGACAGCCTCAGGACCGCTGCGGGCGCCACTGTTTCCTGGGGCCCTGGGAACATTTGAGAGTGTGGACTGTGTAACCAGATTTTCCTATTTTCACTGGCCTTTTCTAGCCGGGGTTTCACAGCTAGGCAGTAAAATAAGAGTTTGATTAGACTAATTTTTTCATCTCCTTAATTTCCCAAAAATGACTGGACAAGTCTTCCCTGCCCCCAAACTCCTGCCCTGACTTCCCACAGAAAAACCTACCTAGTCTTAGATACACCACTCACTTGCGAGTTCCCCATTACCCTTAAACTTGAATCCTGGCATGTGTTGTCTGCCAGGCTTGGAGTGAAAGTGAAAAGTGAAAGTCACTCAGTTGTGTCTGACTCTTTGCGACCCCATGGACTGTATCCATGGAATTCTCCAGGCCAGAATACTGGAGTGGGTAGCCTTTCCCTTCTCCAGGGGATCTTCCCAACCCAGGTCTCCTGCATTGCAGGAAGATTCTTTACCAGCTGAGCCACAAGGGAAGCCCAAGAATATTGGAGTAGGTAGCCTATCCCTTCTCCAGGGGATCTTCGACCCAGGAATCGAAGCAGGGTCTCCTACATTGCAGGCAGATTCTTTGCCAACCGAGCTATGAGGAAAGCCCCAGGCTTGGAGAGGTGGCCCTAAATATTAGTGGGAGACTGCTGGTGGTCGGGGGCTGATGGAATCTCCCTTTTCCTAGCAGATGGCAGAGAAAGAAAGTTGGTTAGCTCTGGGGCTGACAGCAGCATCATGGGGTGGGAGAGTGGAGTTGGACCCTTGTAGACCTAACGTGAGACTTCCAAGGGCAGAGGACCCGTCCACTGAGGGAGGCCCAACCCAAACCAACAAGCCTGAAGTTCATGGGACCAACCTGCCCTGGCTCTGCTTTGGCCTGAGCCTGATCGGAAGGGCCCTGGCCTAGGAGCCCAAACACCTGGGCCCTAACCTCAGTCCTCCCCTGTAACTAACTGTGGCCTCAAGGGTTATAGGCTCATCTGCTCTGAAAGCTAAGTGAAATTATATAACCTGTAACAAATTGGAGAAGGGCATGGCAACCCACTCCAATGTTCTTGCCTGGAGAATTCCATGGACAGGGAAGCCTGGCGGGCTACAGTCCATGGGATTGCACAGACACGGCTGAGCGACTAACACACACACACACACACACTCGCATACACAGAACATAACAAATAATATACATGTATAAATAATTCTGCTGCAGCAAGAATCACTGATGCAGTAACGCATGTGACTAAACTTTGGCGATGACTAAGTGCCATGGAAACGGATGGCGGGCCCAGGCCCTCACTTCATGCTTTCCTTCTTGTCTTGCTGGGCTGCAGCCAGCAGCCCAGCAGCCCGTGGGTCAGGCGTCAGCAGGCAGGGGCTGGGCTTTCAGCCTCAGTGCTGTCCAGGGGGAACGCCCAGACGGTTCCCCCATATTCCACTCCTCTCTCTCTCCCCTGGCACATGTCGGGGGGGTTACTTCTCCCCATCCTCTCAAAGCTGGGCAGGGTGCTAGCAATAGCTCTGGCCAGTGGGTTGTGGGCAGGAGTGCTCCGTGTCGCTTTCAGGGTGGAACACTTGTTAGCTCGACCCCCAGCTGTACTCCTCACCGGCAATCACAGAAATCTGGTCTAGACGAGTTTCCTCAGCTGCGTATCTGAATAACCTCAGTGAAAGGAACCTCCAGCCAACCAGCTTTGGGCATGGAGACACAAGAAATGAATCCTTACTGTATTAAGCCCCTGAGGGTGTGGGGATTGTTTGTTATGACAGCGCCATTCGGTCTCATCTACTGGTAAGACCCTCCATCAGCCAAGTTTCTCAATGTTGGGGTCCGGGGACCTTCGGCCTCAGAATCACAGGGAGCAGCTCTGTTAAAAAGTGCAGATCCTCAGGCTCTATCCCAGATACCTGGAGTCAGAATGCCCAGGGATGAGGCCCCCAGATTCGCAATTCTAAAAACAGTAACTTCATCTCCGGGGGCAGCAAGTGTACATCCCAGGCCTGGGGAGTGTTAGGGAAGGCCTCTGCTCCTGCTGGGGGCTTTGCGGGTGGCTCAGATGGTAAAGAGTCTGCCTGCAATGCAGGAGACTCAGGTTCGATCCCTGGATCAGGAAGACCCCCGGAAGGAAGGCATGGCAACCCACTCCAGCATTCTGGCGTGGAGAATCCCCATGGACACAGGAGCCTGGCTGGCTACAGTCCGTGGTGCAGAGTTGGACATGACTGAGCAACTAACCCTTCTGTTCCCGCCACCTCCTCATTTGCTTCCTCTGGGTCTGAAGCAGGCTTGCTCACTGGTCGGGGCTGGGTTCTCCAGGTGCTACCGGGCTCAGGGCCTGAGAGGTCCCTGCCCTGGGCTTCCTGCCACCTCTCTCTTCCCACCTGGCAGCGCAGCAACTCCCCTGGGCCAGGTGCTGGGGGAAGGGCTCACAGAAGGAGAGCGATAGAAATCCTCCGTGATGGATTGAAGGAGACGAGACCATTCCCGGCTGGCAGAGGAGGTACGGCTGCAGTGACAGGCGGCGATGTTTGTGCTCTGAACCTGCAATCTCAGCTAATGGGAGAGATTGAGGAGTTCAGAATGAGACGTGGCGTGGGCCACAGCCCCACGGGCCAAGATGCCGCTGGCTTCGTGGGCTTCCTGGGCTTCCTGAAGGAGGGAGTGGGCGCCACATTCCTGGGCAGGGGAGAGAATGTCTCTGGCTCGCTGGGAGGTGGGCTAACCCGGCAGGCCCTAGGTTGGCCCCCTTTGGCTGCCTGTGAGTGTCAGGAGCACCAAGCTGGAGCAGCAGGTGAGAGAGCATCCTTGTTTCCCTCTGAGCACTGCCCTCCCAAGCACCTCCCTCAAGGGGCGGCTGTGCCCAAGTTCAGAGAAGCCCCACTTCGGGTGCAGGAGGAAGGGGCAAGACTGAGGTTCAGAGCAGCCCTCGAGGAACTCCTCCTGCTTGCAGGGAGACTTCGGTGTCCTTCCGGGGGGCAGCCTGGTTAAAAGACAAGAATCAAAAGCCCAGAATCAAGAACAGCTCATAAACTTCCCAGGCTTCGTAAGCCTCTCTCTTAGGTTTGAAGCCTCACTGCCCACAGGGTCAGATTCCAACTATTTCCTCCTCTTGTCCCTGGACAAGGAAATTCACACCCCTGGGCTTCAGTTTCCTCATCTGTAAAAGGTGAACAGAGAAAACACTATTTCCTGGGAACACAGCACTAAGGACTGAATAAGACAAGGTGTGAGGCAGTGCCTGTGAATCACCTGAGGACCCTGTGAAAAATGGAGATTCTGACTCAGCAAGGCTGGGGTAGGGCCTGAGTGACTTTATTTGTAATTAGCTTCCAGGTGATTTTAGTAACAAGGATGCAGATGATCAGAGCAAGCGCCTGGTTCACGGTGGGTACTCAGACAGTGGTGCTTTGGTTATTATTGTCATCACTGCCGGTAGGGATGTCATCACTGCCAATGCGAATCAGGTGAGACTGCCCCTTCTGCACCACATCCTTCTTCACAACTTCCTGTTCCATTTAAGGATTCCCTTGAGGACCTCTGGACACAAATTTTGGGGGGGCCCAAAGTGGGGTTTATTGAAAGCCTCACCTGCAGGGCCCCACCATGGGTGGCCCAGAGGCCAGCCTGTTCATTAGACATCTTAAGACCCAGAGTCTGATGAGCTTAGCCACTGGAGGCCTTGACAGTGGGTGTTGCCCAGTGTGATGAGCACTCTTGTCATCACAGCTGCCCAAAGGCATGACGGAAGTCATTACTGTCCCTATCTTTCATCCCAAAAGAAGACACTTGCTGTCCTCTTTCCTCATGGGAGGGGAAGAGGTGTCTGGATTCCTCTAAGAGCAGAGGAAGCAGCATAGCTCAGTGATTAAAAGCTTGGGACCTTGGGCAATTTGTGTAATCACTCAGAGCTTAAGTTTCCTCATCTGTAAAATGGGCTCATACACCACCATAGCTTTGTTGTGAACATGAAAGAGGAAACAATGATTGTGAAACTCTTTTCACATGGTGTGCACCAAAGGCATGTCATTTTATGATCATTAAATTCTGGACCCTGCCTCCTCCTCACCCACCATCAAAAGCTGTTTCTAGAACCACCTGAACTGTGATTTTGAACTGGCTCTGCTTTAACTTGGTGGTTCCCATCAGTTCAGTTCAGTTCAGTCGCTCAGTCATGTCCAACTCTTTGCAACCCCACAGACTGCAGCATACCAGGCCTCCCTGTCCGTCACCAACTCCCAGAGTTTACCCAAACTTTTGTCCATTGAGTCGGAGATGCCATCCAACCATCTCATCCTCTGTTGCCCCCTTCTCCTCCTGCCTTCAATCTTTTCCAACATCAGGGTATTTTCCAATGAGTCAATTCTTCCTATCAGGTGGCCAAAGTATTGGCATTTCAGCTTCACCATCAGCCCATCCAATGAATATTTAGGGAAATCCTGATTTCCTTTAGGATTAACCGATTGGATCTCCTTGCAGTCTCAGGGACCATCAAGAGTCTTCTCCAACACCACAGTTCAAAAGCATCAATTCTTTGGTGCTCAGCTTTCTTTATAGTCCAACTCTCACATCCATACATGCTGCTGCTGCTAAGTCACTTCAGTCATGTCCGACTCTGTGCGACCCCATAGACAGCAGCCCACCAGGCTCCCCCATCCCTGGGATTCTCCAGGCAAGAACACTGGAGTGGGTTACCTTTTCCTTCTCCAATGCATGAGAGTGAAAGTGAAGTCGCTCAGTCGTGTCCAACTCTTAGTGACCCCATGGACTGCAGCCTACCAGGCTCCTCTGTCCATGGGATATTCCAGGCAAGAGTACTGGAGTGGGTTGCCATTGCCTTCTCCCATCCACACATGACTACTGGAAAAACCATAGCTTTGACTGGATGGACCTTTGTTGGTAAAGTAATGTCTCTGCTTTTTAATATGCTGTCTAGGTTGGTCATAGCTTTTCTTCCAAGGTGCAAGCGTCTTTTAATTTCATGGCTGCAGCCACCATCTGCAGTGACTTGGGAGACCCCCAAAATAAAGCCTCTCACTGTTTCCATTGTTTCCCCATCTACTTGCCATGAAGTGATGGGACCTGCTGCCATGATCTTAGTTTTCTGGATGTTGAGTTTTAAGCCAAATTTTTCACTCTCCTCTTTCACTGTGGTTCCCATAGTTGGAGCCAAGTTAAGCACAGTGGAAACATGAAACCAGAGGAACAGAGGAGCATACCAGCTGTTTGTAGCTGAGGCTCAGGTCAGGAGGGCAAACCATGGGGAGGGGGAGAAGGGAAAAGAGGAGGAGAAGGGGAGCAAGGGGTTAATTTTGGAGAGGTTGCTGCAGGGCCACCCTCAGCTGAAGACTGGCCTGTTCATCCTCTGGGGAGTGTGGGAAGGCTCAAGATGGGTGGTGGTAGCAGGAGGACCAGAGATGGACGCCGAAGGCTTGACACCTAGATCCCCTGCAGCCCTCTCCGAGGACACTTCCTGCTGGCCTAGCTGTTCCAAACCCTTCGTTCCATTTGTATTTGTGGGAAAATACATATCTTAACCCTTTTAACCACTTTCTTTTTTTTTCTTCTTTTTCTTTACTGAGGTATAATTGACATACAATTTTATATTAGTTTCAGATGCACAGCATAATGAGTTAATATTTGTATGTGTTGTGAAATTATCATGATGATCAAGTTTAGGTAATATCCATATCATACATAGTTACAGATTTTCCTTTTGTGCTGAGATATTTTAAGATTTACTCCCTTGCAACTTGCAAGTGTATAATACAGTATTATTAACTATAGTCGCTCGGCTGTATATTACCTCCCCACGACTTGTTTTCTAACTGGAAGTTTGTACATTTTGACTCCTTTTAAGCCTTTCATGCTCCTCCCACCTCTGACGACCACCAGTCTGTTCTCTGCATCTATGAGCTTGGTTTTTTTCTTTTGGATTCCACATATAATTGAGAGTGTATTGTCTTTGTCTGACTCACTTTCCTTATTATAATGCCATCAGGGTCTCTCCTGTTGTTGCAAATGTTAAGATTTCATTCTTCTTATGGCCAAATAATATTCATGACGATACTAATAATGTGTGTATATATGTTTGACCATCTTTGTATTCCTGGAATAAATGTCATCTGACTGAGGTGTATGATCCTTTTAATATATTGTTGAATATATTGTTGAATATTTGCTAATATTTTATTGAGAATTTTTCCATCTTTATTCATCAGGGACTGTTGTTCTTTAGTTGCTAAGTCATGTCTGACTCTTTTGTGACCCCGTGGACTGCAACCTGCCAGGCTCCTCTGTCCATGGGATTCTCTGGGCAAGAATTCTGAAGTTGGATGTCATTTCCTTCTCCAGAGGATCTTCCCAACCCAGGGATCAAGTTTGTGTCTCTTGCATTGGCAGGTGGATTCTTTATCTTTGGGTCACCTGGGAAGCCTATTCATCAAGGATATTGGCCTGTGACTTTCTTTTCTTGTGGTGTCCTTTTCTGGTTTCTGCGTCTGGATAATGCTGGCCTCATAAAATGATTGGTAAGTGTTCCTTCTTGTTCTATCTTTTGGAAGAGTTTGACAAGGATTGGCATTAACTCTTCTCGGACTCTTTGATGGAATTCACCACAAAGCTCCTGGTTCTGGGTTTCTGTTTATTGGGAGGATTTTGATTACTGAGTCAACCTTCCTGCCAGTAGTTTGTTTATTCAGATTTCCTGTTTCTTGATTCAGAATTGGAAGGCTTTATGTTTCTAAGAATGTGTCCATTTCTTCTAGATCATCCAATCTGTTGGCATAAAATTGCTTGTAGATCATCTATGTCTGTGTTAATAGTTGTAATGTTTCCTCTTTCATTTCTGGTTTTGAGTCCTTTCTGTTTTTTATCTGAGTGAGTCTAAAGATTTGTCAATTTTATTGAACTTTTTAATGAAACAGGTCTTAGTTTTATTGATCTTATATTTTTCCTCTTTAGTCTTTTTCATTTCTGCTCTGATCTTGTTTATTTACTCTACTGACTTTGGGCTTCATTTGTTCTTTTTCTGGTTCCTTGTATAAAGTTAGGTTGTTTGAGATTTTTCTTGTTTCAAGTAAGCATTTTTATTTCTATTAACTTTCCTCTTATAACTGCATTCCATAAGTTTTGGTAGGTTGTATTTCCATTTTCATTTGCCTCAAGGTATTTTTAAATTTCTTTTCTTATTTCCTTATTGACCCATCAGGGGCTTCCCTTGTAGCTTAGTCGGTAAAGAGTCTGCCTGCAAAGAGGGAGGGCCAGGTTCAATCCCTGAGTCGGAAAGATCCCCTGGAGAAGGAAAAGGTAACCCATTAGTCATTCAATAGCATGTTGTTTAATCTCCACATATGTGTGACTTTTCTAGTTTTCTCCTTATCATTGATTTCTAGTTTCATACAGTTGTGATCAGAAAAGATGTGCAGTATTGTCTTTTTGTGACTGGTTTATTTCACTTAGTCTAATGTTCCCAAGGGTCACCCATGATTGTATATATCGTGTTTTAAAGTCCAGGTTTAGTAGTTATTCTTGGAAGCTGGAGTTGGCCAGATACAGGCTGCTGCTGCTGCTAAGTTGCTTCAGTCGTGTCCGACTCTGTGTGACGCCATAGACGGCAGCCCACCAGGCTCCCCCATCCCTGGGATTCTCCAGGCAAGAACACTGGAGTGGGTTGCCATTTCCTTCTCTAATGTATGAAAGTGAAAAGTGAAAGTGAAGTCGCTCAGTCGTGCCCGACTCTTCACAACCCTATGGACTGCAGCCCACCAGGCTCCTCCATCCATGGGATTTTCCAGGCAAGAGCACTGGAGTGGGTTGTCATTGATACAGGCTAGTTGTCCAAATTCAGAAGCAGTGCACCCCCATGGCTATAAGGTGTAGGACCAGCTCCCCTGCTGCAGCCAGGATCACCTGTAGGAGGCTACCGTGAGAGGCTACCTCCCACCTCACATCTCATTTGTGAGGAATAGCTCCCAAGAAGCTGGAAAATGCTGAGGGTTGCAGTGTCGGTTCCTGAGGTCAAGTTCACGTGCTTGCTACCTCCAAAGGCAGGGCTGTACACTGATGCAGAACCTGAGTTCTGGGATCAGGCAGCCTGGGAGTGAATCCTGGTACTGTTACTTCCTATCTACTTGTTCCTTTATAACGTGGAGATGATGACAGGGTTGATGTGGGAATTAGATGAGATGGCCTCTCTAAAGTGCACAGCCAGGCCTGGCCCAGAGGAAATGCTTGGTAGAAGCTGGAAATGACTGATTTTATCAGCATCTCATGGGTTAAAGCTTCATCTCCATGGCTTCTGAGGTCAAGCTTGAACTGAGATGAGCAAGATACAATTGTTCCCAGGCTAGTTTGGTGGTTTTCAATTTCTGTATATTTGTAAAGAATAGAGCCCTTCGGGCAAATTCTTTTGTGTAGCCCCATACTAGGATCGAAAAGATTTGCTCCTCCTGGGGAGCAGAAATTCTGGCCCTCCTTGTGCTGTGGGCACGCAACCCACCTACAGACACATGCCTTCCCTCCCTCCCTCTGTCTCTCCCTCTCTCTCTCTGTTTCCCCGCTGCCTCCTCCAGTGGAACTCCTGCAAAGCCCGGGGAGGAATGGAGTTGGAAACCACTACATTGTGGGAGCCTTCCCTTATGGCTCAGCTGGCAAAGAATCTGCCTGCAATGTGGGAGACCTGGGTTCGATCCCTGGGTTGGAAAGATCCCCTGGAGAAGGGAAAGGCTACCCACTCCAGTATTCTAGCCTCGAAGATTCCATGGACCATATAGTTGGACATGACTGAGTGACTTTCAGTCACTCACTCACTCACTCACCTTGTGGGAAGACCCCTCCTTGTAGAGAGTCCTGGAGGGGCATCTGGGTCCCTGTAAAAACAGGGCAACATGGCTCAGTGGAAGGCAGGGTGAGGGCTCTGCTTGATGGGGCTTCAACCTCATCCCGGGCAGGTTGGGCTGAACTGGGGGCCACAGGAAGGAATGCTGTGGGTCCCCAGGTCCCTTTGTCTCACCGTCTCTTGGGTCTTCACAAAACCCCTTTCACTTCTCAAAAGGAAAATAACTTAAGAAGCAAAGTCTCTCATAGTGGGTCTGAGGTCACCTGCCTGAGCTGACAGTGTGTGTGTTTCTAGCACTGACTGATGTTTCTAGCACTGGTTGGGCCAGAAAAAGGGGTGTGTCAGATATGAGTTGTGAACGTGTATGTGTCTGTGCAGGTGTGTGCATGTGTGACTGTGTGTTCCTGTGTGTGTGTGTCCATCCACATGTATATGTGTCTGTGTGTGCCTCTGTGTGTGTGTCTGTGCCTGAGTGTGTGTTCACATGTGCATCTGTGCATGTGTGCCCAGAAAAGTCCTCACGTTCATCACGTTCCCTGCAGAACTTGTGGTTACTTCACTAATTCACTCACTCATCCAGTCACACAATCCTTCAACACTCTTAAGTAACGAATCTTACAGTGGTCAATTCTAATTCTGTTAAGTGCCTCCTGTGGCGCCATGAGAGCGTATGCCCATGATCCTGTTATGTCACAGGCCCGGAGTTCTCTGTAGATCTCTCTGATCCTGAGCACTGCCAAGCAGCTTACCACCTTGTTCCCGCACCCCTTGAAGTTCTGGGGGTGCTCTCTGAGCTTTATTTATTTGCAGAGCCCTATTTCTCACCCTGGAGGAGGGCATGGCAACCCACTCCAGTATTCTTGCCTGGAGACTCCCCATGGACAGAGGAGCCTGCCGGGGCTGCAGTCCGTGGGGTTGCAGAGAGTTGTGCACGACTGAGCGACTGAGCGACTGAGCACAGCGCGCATTTCTCACCCATCCCTGGGGTATCGGGCCACCCCTGAGAACACGGCAGTCCCTCTTGCTGCCTTTTGCCACGTCAGGCACACGGATCCCATGAGAGGGTTCCTGTGTCAACTCCAGGTGTATGCATGTGACTCTGGATAGGTGTGTCTTTACATCCCTGGATGTGGAAAGGTGGGCTCTTGGGTGTGAGGTCTGTGTGTGATTGTAACTCTAAGCTGAGTCTAGGCCTGGACCCACTCCCAGCCTGCCCCCAGAAGCCCCCACTGTGTTGTCCTGCCAGTAATTACAGCAGATAAACTGCTCCAGTTGAGGGCCGCCGTCCCCGGCTGGCTGCCAGCCGTGCAGCCCCAGGCTGCGCTGTGGGAGTCCATTCATTTTAATAAGAGGTACACCCTGTGTTATTAAGAAGAGTGTTTATTACTGTCGCTGCGCACTGACAGCAGCTTCCATCATCGTTAAACGGCAGATGGGGGGAGGGCAGGGGTGCTGTGCACTGCAGCTCTTCCGAGGAACCCGCCCAGCTGGGTAGGCTAGGGGAGGGTCTTCTCTCCCCTCCCTTGCCCCCAGGACTGCGTGGCAGAGCCCTTTCTAGCAAGAAGCCCTTCAGCTGAGCCTCACCCTGCTGGAGTGGGGGTGGGGCTGGCGGAGGTGGGGATGGGGGAACAAGGCTTAGCATCCAGATGCTGCCTCNCTAGGGGAGGGTCTTCTCTCCCCTCCCTTGCCCCCAGGACTGCGTGGCAGAGCCCTTTCTAGCAAGAAGCCCTTCAGCTGAGCCTCACCCTGCTGGAGTGGGGGTGGGGCTGGCGGAGGTGGGGATGGGGGAACAAGGCTTAGCATCCAGATGCTGCCTCAGAGGAAAAGGGGGCTGGGGTTTGGGTTTGTCTCTAGGGCCAGACAGGGTGACACATGGGCCCACCTGCCAGGCTCCTGGTTTCACCTGGAATGCCCCCACCCAGGGTTTTTCTCAGTCACTGAGTAAATGAAGCCTTGCCAAACTCCTTACCCTTCCTGCCATCTTTCAGGATGTTTGAGGGGGACAAGTATTAGGTGTAATCACGAGAAATGTAATGCAATAGAAAGAACAAAGTTTCCTAAACATTCTTGGCTCACGACACTTTTAGGGTCTCGATCATATTTTTTTGTGATACCCCTGGGTCAAAAGAAATAACTAAAAGTTGTGTTTCTTAAGTAGTTAGGTCTAAACAGCTGAACCATTTGTGTTTTCACAACTGATTAGCCATTTGGAAAAATAAAAGGTATGCGTAAACTTAAATTTTAAAATGTATTGTAATTTATTTGGCTGAGCCTGGTCTTAGCTGTGGCACGTGGGGTTTTTCATCTTCGTTGTAGCAAGTGGGATCTTTAGCTGCGCCATGCTGACTCTTAGTTGCAGCATGGAGGATCTAGTTCCCTGACCAGGGATCGAACCTGGGCCCCCTGCATTGGCAGCGTAGAGTCTTCGCTGCTGGACCACCAGGGAGGTCCCGACATAAATGTAAACTTAAAAAGATTTTATTTCATTGTTAACTGTAATCACACACCGATGGGATATATGTGCCTGTTGGACACTGCACATCTTCTCAGACTTTGAAATAAGATTGACCAGTTCTGCTTTGACTTTTATTGTAGCAACCACTGAAAATCCAGCTTCTTGAAGATATGCAACCACTGCAAAGAGTGTAGTATGAGCCAGCACTGAAGCTGTGAACTACCTCAGGTTGGTAATTCACATCATGTTTGGCAGATAGCAAGCATTTCCTCAACACCGGCAGATGTTGACTGTTTGCTGGGAAAGTTTATACATCCTGTGATGCCCCTGTGCATATGGCTTCGGTTTGGAAACACAGTTTGAAAACCATGGTACTAGAAGACCTGGGTTCAATCCCAGTTGTTTGTTTGCTCATTTACATATCTATTTCTTTAGCGCAGTTTCAAGCACTGACTCTGTACATCTCATTTAATCATTGTAACAACCTTATGGGATAGATACTATTGTGTGATGATTGATTTATGTGCCAACTTGGTGAGGCTCTGGTAGCCAGTTGTTTGGGTAAATACCAGTCTAGATGTTGCTGTGAAGGTATTTTTTAAGATATAATTAGCACGTAGACTTTGAGTAAAGCAGATTACCCTCTACGATGTGGATGGGCCACATCTAATCAGTTGAACATCTTAAGACCGAAATTTCCTGAAGGAATTCTCAACACTGCAACACAGAGATCCTGCCTGAGTTTCCAGCCTGCTGCCCTTAAGAGCTGGAATTCAAAATGCAACATCAACTCTTAGCTGCATTTCTAGGCTGCTGGCCTGCCCTATAGATTTCAGATTTGTCAACCCTCATAATTACACGAGCCTAACACTCTCTCTCTCTTTGAGAGAGAGCCTGCTGCTGCTAAGTCGCTTCAGTTGTGTCCGACTCTATGCGACCCCATAGACGGCAGCCCACCAGGCTCCCCCATCCCTGGGATTCTCCAGGCAAGAACACTGGAGTGGGTTGCCATTTCCTTCTCCAATGCATGAAAGTGAAAAGTGAAAGTGAAGTCGCTCAGTTGTGTCTGACTCTTAGCGACCCCATGGACTGCAGCCTACTAGACTCCTCTGTCCATGGGATTTTCCAGGCAAGAGTACTGGAGTGGGTTGCCATTGCCTTCTCTGGGAGCTTCAGCAGCAATCTTATAACTATGACGCACAAATCAAAAGCTAAGGATGGCAGAACTAAAACAGAAAGCGTCTGGGTTCTCAATACACAGTTAACCAATGCTCAACCAATCCTAAGACCTGCCACCTCTGAACTTCTTGGTTATATCAATACTTATGATCAAGCTATGGTGTCTGTGTGTTCTGTTACTTGCAGGTCACAGCATCTTTAACTGACCCAAGTCCCTTCCTTTATTGCTTAGCTTGGTTTGGTGAGTGATCAAGGGCAGGGTCCTGACTTTGGGGACTGTTGTTTTGGGTCTCAAGGAAACTGAATTTACTCTTCTTGATTGAGTATAACTTTGACTCCAAGAACAGAGACACTAATACCATGTTGTCCGAAATTTTCAATAGGTGGTACTACACATTCTGGATCAGAAAGATTGATAGCCCCAGTTTTAGAACAGTACACTTATCAAGTAGATGGATTTGGAGCTCATTGAAAGGAGTGTGGGTCACAAGGGGTCATCATTGTTTATACCAGCCAAACCTCACTTTCTGTGTTTTATAATACTGATGAGGGGAAAGGCAGAGATATCATTCTTGTATGTCAAGGCATTTGATAAAACCAATCACAAGAGACGTGGGGCCTGGTACAGAAAATGGGGGTTGAATAATAGCACAGCTCTAGTTCATATCTCTTGATTAATCAAGGCCCAGCTGTCTGTTTAGCCAACACTTTCATATTACTCACCATGTGCTAGGTCCTGTTCTAAGGGCTTTACAAATATTAGCTCATTTAATCATCATGACAATCTTTTGAGATTGGTTCTATTGTTATTCTCATGAAAGAGGTCTAATCATTGAACTGATCAGGCTGGATGGAGTCTCTAGAGGCAGGCCATAGGGCTATGCTCTTAATCCTGTCCTACTAAGCTTTATATGACAGGGACTAGAATAAAAAAACATATGACCAGAGTTTCGGAACTGCCGGAACTAACTTTTGTTAAATGATTCCAGTGAGCTGCAATGATGGGGCTGAAATGATTAAGCTTGATTGAGTAGTGTTACACCTTTGTTTTTAAAATCCCCATTGTGCTAACCAAGAGGTGGAGGTTGGTGGCCAAGGGCAGTACAAGACCTGGGTGTGTGAGCTGCCTGCAGGCGCAGGGGGCCAGAACAGCAGTGTGGTCCCGGATGGGACCCTTCATGTCTGATAGAAGTGGGGTGTCCAGGAGTCAGGTAGGATACACTTGGAACCCACTTTTCACAGTTGATACCACCTGTGGGAGACTCAGTTCTACTCTCTGAACTACACCCCACTACACCACACAAGGAAAGAAACATACCAGAGAACGCATAGAGAGAGAATGACCAGGACGGCATAGGCCTTGAAACCATGACTACTTCAGTGGGCCAATCTCCATCTTCCCATGTTCTGTAAAGTGCTCCATGATTTTCCTTTGGGGACTCCCCCACCTCGCTGGGCATGTCATATAGGGGGGGCCAATCCCCGGAGGTTGGTGTATGACCTGGGCCTGACCATTCAGAGATCTCCATCTTCCTGGACAAAGGGACTGGTTAATGGGTGGACATATGACCCAAGCTCGGTCAACGACAATCCTACCCATGGCTTTTTCTGAAATTCTTGGGAAAGGGGAACTCTTTTTCGTGGCATTTACTGAGTTGGTGGGATTTAGGCTGAGTTTACCCAGATGCCTCCACATCAGGAGCACTTACCTGAGAACGATGTCAGTGTAGAAGAAGGCAGGCTCCTCAAAACACTGTTTGTACCCTTGGGTCCCCTAACGCCTAATCCTGGATCTTGTCAGTTTCATAAATCAATAAATTCCCTTTAGGGTCAGTATGTTGTCCCTTGTGATCCTGAGCGATACAGCAAGTGAGCCTGTTGAACTTGACAAAGAGTCTTCAAATCCTTTGAGTGGGAGGGCCACTTCCACGTGGATACTGCGAACAGCACAAGAGTCCACAGTGGTGGTAAGAGGACCCCACAGATTTGGGCTCCAGGAAGCTGAGAAAGAGTTTTCTAAATACTCCACAAGGATGGATTAAACCATCCCTCTGAGATGGTGAGTCCCTTGGCCCCAGAAGGTGTCAGCAGGGGCTGTGGGACTGTCTGTGTTGGAGTTATCATGAAGGCTGTTTGCACATAAAGGTAGATAATTGGACCCAACAGCCCTTGCACTCTGAGATATGATGATCCAACTATAAATGTGTAGTTGAGTGTGGTAGGGGCAACAATTCATTAGAATTATGGTCTGGTGTACTTTGCCAACAAAAGTCCATCTAGTCAAAACTATGGTTTTTCCAGTGGTCATGTATAGACGTGAGAGTTGGACCATAAAGAAAGCTGAATGCTAAAGAATTGATGTTTTGAATTGTGGTGTTGGAGAAGACTCTTGAAAGTCCCTTGGACTGCAAGGAGATCAAACCAGTCAATCCTAAAGGAAATCAACCCTAATATTCATTGCAAGGACTGATGGTGAAGCCAAAGCTTCAATACTTAGGCCACCTGGTGCGAAGAACTGATTCCTTAGAAAAGACCCTGATGCTGGGAAAGATTGAAGTCAGGAGGAGAAGGGGATGATAGAGGATGAGATGGTTGGATGGCATCACTGACTCGATAGACATGAGTTTGAGCAAGCTCTAGGAGTTGACGATGGACAGGGAAGCCTGGTGTACTGCAGTCCATAGGGTCACCAAGAGTCAGACACAACTGAGTGGGTGAACTAAACTGAACTGATGGTCTGGTGGAAAAAAAGACATCTGAAATCAAAATCTCTGGGTCCTCCTCTGTCTTTCATTGACCAGTTGTGTGGCCTAAAGCAAACCAGTTACTCTTCTTACCCATGTTCTCCACCTGTCCAAATGGGGATGATGTCATTTGCCATCTCAGGGAGTTATTCTGAGTCTCAGATGCAGTAAAAGCTGTAAAAGGTTCAAGGAAGTTAATGTGCTCTCCAGACAGATGTAGGAGGTGGGGCAGAAATCGTCCTCAAAAAGGATGGAGGGTCTGAGTGGGACCACTTAGGAATCAGGCCTGGGCTTCAGGGGGTTCCTTGGGGTCAAACTGTCTATAGGGAAGATGCAGGTGATGTAGATGACTGGAACCGTGATGGCAGGTGTCTGTGGAGTGTGGACTGGAGTGAGCCAGTACTGTCTGAAGAACTGCAAATTCTAATTTGATCAAACAACTCCAGACTAAATAAAAGACACCCATGGGCCGTGTTTGGCTTGTGGACCCTAGCTTGCAGCCCCACAGCTAAATGAACAGGTAAAGGAGGACTTGAGAGGCAGCTGGTGTCATAATGAATTGAGTGAGTTTCAGAATCAGCAACTCATCCTCACTCGAGGGTTTGCCCGTGGGAGGGGGATATTCCTGCCCAGCTCAGGGTTCCAGGCCACTGGGTACCCATTCCTTCTCAGATGCCTTAGTGAGGACAGGTTCTCTCATGCCAATTAGTGAAGCTTGGAAGGATCCCGATGAATCCTGCACACAATCTGCCAAGTCACTCCCTCAATGTTCTCTGTCCAGGGGACCTCTTACCAGGTAAGGGGCACCACTCCAGACTCTTTCTAGAGAGACAGTTCCAGGCCTGGGGATGCTCCTGCCCTCTCCCATTCCTGGAAGAAGCTCCTGACCAAGCTGCTTAGGGACCACCACCCGAGGAGTGGCGAGGCCAGGGGCTGCTTGGCTTGAGGTGGGTTCCCTTCCTCCCCTCCACTTGTGGGCTTCCCTTGTAGCTCAGTCGGTAAAGAGTCAGACTGCAATGCAGAAGACCTGGGTTCGATCCTTGAGTTGGGAAGGTCCTCTAGAGAAGGAAATGGCAACCCACTCCAGTATTCTTGCCTGGAGAATGCCCTGGACAGAGGAGCCTGGCAGGCTACAGGCTATGGGTCGCAAGAGTAGGACACAACTGAGCGACTAAGCACTCCTCCACTTGCAGATGCAATAAACCAGCCTGGGAGCTAGCTGCCCTCCCCTGTCCTGCCCTCTCCGGGGACATCAGGGTGGATGTGACACTGGGGCTCCTGTAGAGGCTGCTGGCTTTGGCAAGGTTGATTGGGACCCACACGTCAGCCGGGGCCACTTCCTCATCACCGAAACTCTGCTGAATAACGAGATCACGGGAGTCTGCAAGCGCGGGCCCGGGGAGCGCACTCCATTACTCTCCTTTATTCACCAGGGAGATTTATGTGGCCTATCTCCCTTCCCTTTGTCCACCTGCGAGGCCCTATAAGTCATGTCCCCGGGCTGACAGGTCACAGGGCCCGTGCTGCTGCTCTGTCAGAGTGAGTGATGCTGGGGGGTGATTAAAAGAGAGGAAGGGTGAAAGGTCAGCAGCAGACGGCATGATGGGAGTTGGGGATGTAATTATTACTCCCGTGACATACTGCTGGGTTGTTCTCCCCCTTCTTGTAATAGACACACACACTTGGGTGCAGCTCAGAGAGAGGGGGAGGGCGAGACGCTAAGAGGCACTGGCAGGGCCAGCCGGAAGGGGCCTTGGGTAATGGGCCTCGCACGTGGGCTTAGAGCACAGGAGATGGAGGCGCATCAGTGGGCTCCCCCACCCTCCCAGACAGCAGCCCCCTCTACGCAGTGAGGCAGTTCCCCAAGACTGCAACACAAAGCCTGGGGCAGAGAAGCGGTGCTTGCCGTGCGGTAGCGATTGCTGCTAGCTCTGAAGGAGATGATTAAGGAAAGGCACCCAGAGAACAAGCTGAGAAAGTACCGAACAGAAAACGCCCCTGAATGGCCTGAACTGAGGAGGCTCTAATTTTCCGGACAAATGGGCAATTCCCACTGGCATAGAGTCAGTCGGGGACATGGGCAACCAGGAGATACCACACCCCCACCTGCTCGGGAACCTCTCCTGCACCTACTTGCTGAAGTGCCTGGAGTTTCACCAAGGGACTTGGTGGCTCAGATGGTAAAGAGTTTGCCTGCAACGCAGGAGACCTGGGTTCGATCCCTGGATAGGGAAGATTCCCCTGGTATTCTTGCCTGGAGAATCCCAAGGACAGCGGAGCCTGGCAGGCTACTTTATGGGGTCGCATAGAGTCGGACATGACTGAGCGACTAACACTGTGACTCACTGCTCCAGAAGACTGCTGTGGCCTCCTAGGAGGTGGGAGGTCCAGGCCCAGGACTGCCTGGGGCTTATTCACACACAGCATGACATGTCAGCACAGGTCAGTAGGGCACGACAATCCTGAGCGTAAGTTTTCATGGGGGTTAGAAAGGGATATTCCAGTGGGTGAATTTAGGGGGAGGGCTGGTCCTGGGGAGACCAGGCCTTACCCAGAGTCAGGTAAGTGTGTCCTGGGGTGGGGCTGTAGAAGGCTTCAGAGGAAACCCTCAGCCGCACAGCTCTGTCACCCAGGCTCAGCCACTCCCTGACTGCAGGACAGTCACAGCTTCCAGATGGTGCCTTGCTGGGTGGGGTACTGAGCCTCTCTGACTGACATTCTTGTGTAGCTCCCTGTCATACTGAACCTGGGCTGGTCCACGACTGGTGGCCAAAGGAAGGATGTACAAGTTCTAGGCCCAGGTCCAAAGAGGCCCTTGAGAGCATCTACTTTCACTGTTTTGGAGTTCTGAGCCACAGGGTAAAAACTGTCTAGGTCATACTGTTAGAACAATCACATGCAGAGAAGGGTCTCAGTTCAGTTCAGTTCGGTTCAGTCGCTCAGTCGTGTCCGACTCCTCGCAATCCCATGAATCGCAGCACGCCAGGCCGCCCTGTTCACCACCATCTCTTGGAGTTCACTCAGACTCACATCCATCGAGTCCGTGATGCCATCCAGCCATCTCATCCTCGGTCGTCCCCTTCTCCTCCTGCCCCCAATCCCTCCCAGCATCAGAGTCTTTTCCTATGAGTCAACTCTTCGCATGAGGTGACCAAAGTACTGGAGTTTCAGCTTTAGCATCATTCTTTCCAAAGAAATCCCAGGGTTGATTTCCTTCAGAATGGACTGGTTGGATCTCCTTGCAGTCCAAGGGATTCTCAAGAGTCTTCTCCAACACCACAGTTCAAAAGCATCAATTCTTTGGCGCTCAGCCTTCTTCACAGTCCAACTCTCACATCCATACATGACCACAGGAAAAACCATAGCCTTGACTAGATGGACCTTAGTCGGCAAAGTAATGTCTCTGCTTTTGAAAATGCTATCTAGGTTGGACATAACTTTTCTTCCAAGGAGTAAGCGTCTTTTAATTTCATGGCTGCAGTCACCATCTGCAGTGATTTTGGAGCCCAAAAAGATAAAGCCTGACACTGTTTCCACTGTTTCCCCATCTATTTCCCATGAAGTGATGGGACTGGATGCCATCATCTTCGTTTTCTGAATGTTGAGCTTTAAGCCAACTTTTTCGCTCTCCTCTTTCACTTTCATCAAGAGGCTTTTTAGTTCCTCTTCACTTTCTGCCATAAGGGTGGTGTCATCTGCATATCTGAGGTTACTGATATTTCTCCCGGCAATCTTGATTCCAGCTTGTGTTTCTTCCAGCCCAGCGTTTCTCATGATGTACTCTGCATGTAAGATGAAAAATTAGGAGTAAAGAAAAGTTGCAGTGTCCCAGCCATCTCCAGTGAAGGGCCAGGCATGAGAGGAAGGCTATTTTTGTACCTTTCAGCCCAAATTGCAGCCACAGACCAAGCCCAGGTGAATCACATGGAGCAGAGATGAGCCATCCCAGCTGAGCCCTGCCCAACCAGCCCACAGCATCATAAGCATTAACATGGTGCTTGTTTTGAGCCGTGTTTCTTTGGAATGGTTTGTTATGCAGCAAGAGAGGACTCTCATCTGTGGTCCACAGAGTCATGCTCCCTTGGCTCCTTGCCTCTGGCTACCCTCCCCTAAAGAGGTCGAGGTGAAGACTCATTATTGGAGCAGATGCTCCTGCACCAAGTAGAATTCCTGCCCAGTGGTGTACCAAGGGCTGGGTGGGGAGCTGGCCCACCCTGAGTGCAGGCATTTAGAACTTAAATCAACAAAAAAAATTTTTTTTTTCCAAGGAGGAGTCTTTTATCACTGCTGCTGCTGCTACTGCTAAGTCGCTTCAGTCATGTCCGACTCTGTGCAACCCCATAGACGGCCTCCTACCAGGCTCTGCCGTCCCTGGGATTCTCCAGGCAAGAACACTGGAGTGGGTTGCCATTTCCTTCTCCAATGCATGAAAGTAAAAAGTGAAAGGGAAATCGCTCAGTCGTGTCCGACTCTTAGCGACCCTATGGACTGCAGCCCACCAGGCTCCTCTGTCCATGGGATTTTCCAGGCAAGGGTACTGGAGTGGGTTGCCATTGCCTTCTCCGATTTTATCACTGGTATAGTTTAAAATTACTAGAGCATGTTAATAATAAAAAGCAGACTGACTTTCAATGATTTGTCTTTAAATTCTTTATGAAAATGCAGCCCTTTACTGCGGTACCTGGAGCAGACTGTGCTCAGCGCCCCATCCCTGGAGTGTCACTGGTCAACCCTCATGATGATGTGGGTCAGGGGAGAGAATTAGGAAGAGGTTGAATAGGGAAATGGCCGTAAATGCAGCCCACCAGGCTCCTCTGTCCATGGGATTTTCCAGGCAAGGGTACTGGAGTGGGTTGCCATTGCCTTCTCCGATTTTATCACTGGTATAGTTTAAAATTACTAGAGCATGTTAATAATAAAAAGCAGACTGACTTTCAATGATTTGTCTTTAAATTCTTTATGAAAATGCAGCCCTTTACTGCGGTACCTGGAGCAGACTGTGCTCAGCGCCCCATCCCTGGAGTGTCACTGGTCAACCCTCATGATGATGTGGGTCAGGGGAGAGAATTAGGAAGAGGTTGAATAGGGAAATGGCCGTAAAGCCCCAGGAAGGAAGGACAATGAGGTTTTCTCGGGCCTCTGTTAGACTCAGGGCTTTTGTGGGTATTATTGCTTTTAATCCTCAGGGGAACTCTGCTGGCCTTTTGTCTCCTGGATTGGCAGGTGGGTTCTCTACTGCTAGTGCCACTTGGGAAGCCTGTTCAGATGGAGCTTTGACAGAGGAATATAGAAGGCTCTCCAGGGTGGGTGATTTGCCTGAGCTCAGAGAGCGAGGAAGGGCCGGGGCTGCGTGTGGACACAAGTTTTGGACTCTGGACCAGAACTAGTCGGGTGGAGGGGAGAGTGCTCCCCGGTCCAGAGGCTGGGGTGTCCTGGACGAGGCTGCAGTGTCCTTTGATGGAGGCTGCGGTGGCCTCTTCCTCAACGCTTCAGAGTTTTCCTCCACTTTTCACAGCTCCCACAAAAAGAAATGGACTTCCCTGGTGGCTCAGACAGTAAAAGCATCTGGCTACAATGCAGGAGACCTGGGTTTGATCCCTGGGTCAGGAAGATACCCTGGAAAAGAAAATGGCAACCCACTCCAGTACTCTTGCCTGGAAAATCCCATGGACAGAGGCAGCCTGGTGGACTGCAGTCCATGAGGTTGCAAAGAGTTGGACACGACTGAGGAACTTCACTTCACTTCACAAAAAGAAAAATCTGTCTCTTTCCTTTCCCAACATTGACATACAGAGCAGTAAGTGGTGCTGGAAATCTGGGTTCCAATCCTAGCTCTGCCCGTAACAGCAAAACTACGCGAACTTGGACCGATTTCTCAACCTCTCTTTGCCCTTGAAACAAGATTAACAATTGTCTTTGCCTCATTAAAACTGATGAGAGACTGAAATGAATCAATACATATAAAAAAATGTAGACTCTGACATGTTAGTAATCCAATGGATAACTATCCATTTTTAGTTATCCAGTGACCACTTATAGAGCGTGATGGGCAGGCATGTTAAGAACTTGACAAATGTTAACTCATTTAATTCTTCTTACAACCCTGTAATGTGGGTACCATTATTTCCCCCATTTAACAGATAGGGGGGCCCAAGACCCAGAAAGGCTAAGTGACTCCCTCGAATCACACAGCTAGCATGGGGCTTTCCCAGGATTCAAACTCAGATGTGTCTGCCTCCCAGGTATGGATTTAGCATCTACACAGAGCTGTGTTTAATAATGTCAGCTATTATAATTTCACTAGGTTTCCCTGAATATACTCTGGGGTTCCTCTTTCTCTCTACTTTTCTTGGACAGAAATTATAGTAATAATCTTTTGGTATAAGTAATCATGTGAAAAAAAAAGCAGGTACCCTTCAAATAGGTAAATATTTTAAAGTGTAGTGATATCAAGTATTGGGGCTTCCCAGGTGTACTAGTGGTAAAGAATTCACCTACCATTACAGGAGACATAAGAGACATGGGTTCAATTTCTGGATCTGGAAGATCCCCTGAAGGTAAGGCATGGCAACCCACTCCAGTGCTCTGCCTGGAGAATCCCATGAACAGAGGAGCCTGGTGGGCTACAGTCCACAGAGTTGCCAAGAGTCAGACTCAACTGAAGCAACTTAGCACGCACGCACACAATATCAAGGATTATCAAGAATTCGGGCATACGTACTGCTGGAGGGAGAATAAATTGTAAAGCCTCTTGGAAAGGGCTGGGAGAGACAATTAAAACCACGCATTCCTGGTGACCCACAGTGCCACGTCTATTCTGGAGAAACCTGTGCACATGTGCCAGGTGAGATGCACACACTGTCCACTGTGGCACCGTGGTAGTGACAAGCCAGGAACAACCAAAGTGTCCATCAACAGGGCACTGCCACACGGAGGACAGAACCACGTCCTGCCTCGCCCACCACGGAGTGCCAGGAGGTGGTGAATAGAATGCAGTAGCCCCAGAGCCTTCACATGAAAGGCTTTCTAAGGTTCCATGATTTTCCACTCATTTATCCAACCAACAAATGTTTACTGAGCACCGCGTATGTGCCTGGCATGCTTCTAGATTCAACTGTGAACATGGAGTTCAAGATCAAGGGGGAAATCCCTGAGCTTGTAGGGCTTCTGTAGAAAGATTTTCTGTAAAAATAAAGTCACACCACAGAACAATGATTTATATTTTCTATGGGTATTTATATACGGATGTAAGTACATAGAAAAAGAACTGAAAGTTTATACACCAAACTGCTAATGGCAATACCTCTGAAAGATCAAGAAGATACCAAGACTTAAGCTTGGGCAAACATTAGCAGTAATATATATTTTTTACGATGATAATTTATTATTGTACTGCTTTTATAATTAAATGTTAATACTAAAATGGGGGGAATCTATCAGGGAGTGGGGCTTTCTTGTTTATTATTAATTGATTTCTTCATGGCGGTGCTGGGTCTTCCTTGTGATGCACAGGCTCTTTGTTGCTGCACGTGGGCTTTCTCTAGTTGTGCCAAGTGGGGGCTACTCTCTAGCTGTGGTGCGCGGGTTTCTCATTGCAGCGGCTTCTTTTGTTTTGGAGCACAGGTTCTAGGGCATGCAGGCTCAGGAGCTGTGGTGTGTGGGCTTAACTGCCCCACAGCATGTGGGATCTAAGTTCCCAGACCAGGGATCAAACCCATGTTCCCATCTTTGGCAGGCAGATTCTTAACCACTGGACCACTGGGGAAGTCCTGGGAGTATGGCTTTCTATGATGCAGACCTTAATGTCTTGGTTTGCTCAGGTTGCAGTAACAAAATACAGTGGCCTGGATGGCTTAAACAACAGACATTTCTTTCTCATTGCCCTGGACACTGGGAAATTCAAGATCAAGGTGCTAACTGATTCAGTTCCTAGCGGCAACCCAATTCCTGGCTTGTAGAGACCACTTTCTTGCTATGTCTTCACAAGGGAAAGAGAGAGAGAGAGCTCTTTGGCTTATCTTTCTCTTCTTATAAGGACACCAATCCCATCATGGGGTGGACCCAACCCTCATGACTTCATCAAAATCTAAACCCAAAGTCCCCACCTTCAAATACCATTACACTGGGGGTTATGACTTCAACATACAAGTTTTGGAGAGTCACAAATATTCATTCTATAGCATCTGAGTTAGAATCCCAGCCATTTACTATGAGGCTTTGGCAAATTATTATTCTCTCTCAAACTCTGTCTCCTCAGCTGTTAAAATGGGGCTTGCATCCCTCACTTCCCTGGAGTGTGGAGAGCTTTGAAACACCCATATGAGAAATGCAAGACTTACGCATTTTTCATTCTCCTTCTGACTTGAACCCTGTTCCCTGCTGACCCAGCACATACATACTCCTGCCAACTTCCCTCACTCACACACATCACTTTCTGTCCTTGGGCCTCTGCATTAAGGTTTGTGAATGGGGGAAATAAATACAAAGTGTGTGCCAACGTCCCCCAGCCAAAACCCTCAGGAATGTACCTGCAGTTGAGCAAAGTTGGATGTACTAACTTGTTGCCATGACGCAGAGTGCACACCATGCTGCACTGTGGGTGGATAAGGAGGTGTTGCTGCTGCTGCTAAGTCGCTTCAGTCGTGTCTGACTCTGTGCAACCCCATAGATGGCAGCCCACCAGGCTCCCCTGTCCCTGGGATTCTCCATGCAAGAACACTGGAGTGGGTTGCCATTTCCTTCTCCAATGCATGAAAGTGAAAAGTGAAAGTGAAGTCGCTCAGTCATGTCCAACTCCTAGCGACCCCATGGACTGCAGCCCACCAGGCCCCTCCGTCCATGGGATTTTCCAGGCAAGAGTACTGGAGTGGGGTGCCATTGCTTGTTAGAAATAAACTATTAGAGGATTGGGACTCAGGCTAGGTGATACAGGGGAGGCTTCAAGGAATTGGGACTGTGCTCTGGGTTAGATGCTGACAGGAAGATGGGCTAATTCTACGATGGGGGTATTTTCATGAATCTTATCCAGAAGACAAGACTAGACCTAGGCTAAAGCTGTGATTGGTAAAAAACATCAGTCATCCTATCGGCTAGTTAGAGGGGTGGCTGGTCATTTTGTGCTTTGGATGTGGTTCTTGTTTTTATTTGTGTCCAGGCGTGATCTTGAAGTGGTCTTGTTTTCACCCCGGTTCACCGTGGCCAGGGAGTGGCTTTGTCTGACGCTGGTGTTCTGTGAAATTGTTTGCAATCCCCAGGAAAGCGCCACGGTCTAGCTGTGAGTGCCAGGCCGGCTGTTTGATGTCATAAGTATGATGCCAGCAGGTACCGAGGGCACCCAGAGGCTGGGGTTACCAGGAAAGAGAGGAGATGAGGAGGTGAAAGAACCAAAAAGCCTCTCAGGCTTCCCGGGGAAGACAGGGCACGTGGGCCGTCCGGGGTCAGGCTCCAGGAAGGCCTCGGGCTTAGAGGAAACCCTTGGGAAGGCAGAGGGCGGAAAGGAGTCGGGCGGGAGCCGGCGGATCCGGATCGCGCCAGCCGCCCGGGGGGTGGGTGGGCGCGGCGGGAGCCAGT
>SJYT01065476.1:309490-325097 GCA_006410635.1 Cephalophus harveyi | reverse complement strand
CACCGCGGAGGAGGGCCGGGCGGGCCGGGGAGGAGAGGAGGGGGAAGACAGCGTGACTGCGTCTGATCTACAGTGACGAGTACCAATGTTAACTGTCACCTCTCATCTCCAAACTAAATCACACCTGGAATTGGAGGCGCCGAGGAGCTGATAGAGTCAGCCTCACAGAGGCGACAAGTCAATCAGCGCGGAGATGCGCGCGGAGACACCGGCTCCCCGAGGCCGGGCGCCTTCATTCATTCTGGGGTTTACACTTGTCAGGCTGCCGCCTGAGGGTGGGCAGGAGGAGGGGTGGGCAGCAGGCTGGTCTCACTTCAGCTCCACTTACTTAAGACGGGATGACTCGTGGCTTTGGCGGCTTTTCACCCGGGGAGCCGGGCAGACTGGGTCCACTGGCTCTTGCTGACTTTCCATTTCATCCTCTGGGTCATTCCCCCGGGGGTCAGTGGACTTCAGGCCCAAGGAGTGGGAAGAAGCCCAACGGCAGGAAGGTTAGGGCGGATGGACCCCGCTGGGGCAGGCGGAGTGGCTGCCCAAGGGACTCTGTCAGGCTGAGAGCGTCTCAGGGCAAAAAAAGAATTCTGTCCTGGGCACCAGGTTATGTGGAGGGAGCCACATGGCCTTGTGGGGAATAGATTTAAATTGACTGCTTTGGAGCAATTCTGTCTGTGGTCAAATGAAATGGAAAAGATCTTTAGTTTTCCTTTCATTTGTTCTTTTGCTCATTTAATAAGTGATATTCAGTCAGGCTCTGTGTGAAGTGCTGAGAATTCAAAAACACAGAGCCCCTAGATCCTATGAGAAAGGGGAAAATTAAAGTGTTAAGAAATTCTCAGGTTGCCACTTCTGTCTTAGTCAGGGAACCTATGGTTCCCCTCTATCACTGACCACATATTGACCACCTCAGTGTAGTCCTTTATAGTGTTTTTTTTTTTTTTTTTTCACATATAAGCATAACTATGCCAAGTGCTGTGTCAAGGAAAATACCTGGAGATATAAATTCCAGCTGGAGAGAAAAACACTGAGTTTCCATTGCTGTTTACACATCTACTTTATTTCTGTCACTGTGAAAATAATGTTACTTCATTACAGAACATGTGGAGCAATAGAGAGAGGGGAAAAAAAATCACTCCAAAACAAACATTTTGATATGCTTCTATTGGAGGATAGTTGGTTTACAATGTTGTGTTATTTTCAGGTGTACAGCCAAGTGATTCCGTTATACCTATAGCTATTCTTTTCCAGATTCTTTTTCATTATAGGTTGTTACAGAATATTGAGTAGAGTTCCTTGTGCTATATAATAGGTCCTTGTTGATTATCTACTTTATATACAGTAGTGTGTGCTTCTTTCTAGTCTTTTTTCTTATATATCTTTAACTTTTTTCCCCTCAAAAGTGCCTAGCCCAGGGCATGTCCTATCTCACTGAATATGCAGGTAAGTTGGAGGTTTTACTTTCTCCTCTGACCCCCATTCAGAGAAGTGCCTGAGGACAAGACTTTATTCTGCCTGGTGCCCGGGCACAGAAATGGTGATACAAGCATTCAGCAGGCTGATCTCTTAATCCAGATTGGTGTAGTCATTTGAAACTGAAAGCAGCTCCTTTTTATGTCGCCTGCTTCTCAGCATTAACTTCTCTTTGATGTAATTTTTGCTTCCGATGCTCTCTCCCTTCATGGGTTAGATTAGTGTGAAATTGGCCTGGCTCCTCCAGAGACTGCAGTGCTAAGCTTCAAATACTTGGTCCTTATTGGAAATCCTTAACCCACATCAGGGGAGAAAAGTGGCAGCATTACTTGGGAGTGTGTGAGTGGGAGGATGGGGAAGAGGACTGGGTGTAGGGCAAGAGGAGAAAAATGCATGTTGGCAAGGGGAGGACAGAGAAGTTGAGATTCTTCTCCATTTATGATTGCTGAAGAACCAATCACCTTAATCTTGGGGAAAGGAAGAAGGAATAGATCTTGCATGCCTGCTCCGTTGCCAAGTCATGTCCAGTTTTTGCGACTTCATGGATTGTAGCCCACCACGTTCTTCTGCCTATGGGATTTCCCAGGCAAGAATACTGGAGTGGGTTGCCATTTCCTCTTCCATGGGATCTTCCCGACCCCAGGACTGAACCCTCATCTCCTGCATCTCCCGCATTGGCAGGCAGATTCTTTACCACTGAGCCACCTGGGAAACCCGGAACAGATCTTCGATAACTTGAAAATGAGTTAATATAGGGGGCAGACAGCCTGTTTAGTAACTTGAATGTCTGCCTGGAGCTGTCCAAAAGTCTTGGTGCTGAAAGGATGAAAGAAAGTTGATAATGTTTGGGAAGATTACAGGGCAATGTTACCAGATCCCGGGATTATGTTACTAGACCCTTTCTAGAGCCCTGGGATTATGCTTGCTCCTCTAGGGATTTCACCTGGCTCAGATGAAGCGTGTGCAAGTTGGTAACACCCAGTTACAAACATTCCATGAGGACTGGCACGACTGGGTCTCTTCACCAGTTCTCCCCTGCTCTCTTGCCTACCTCCTGTGTGGCAGAGAAGAATGGCATCTTGTAATTGGGCCAGACTGCTCAAGGGAGGTACTCAACTGCAAGGGAGACTCAGTTGAACACCTGACCTGGGGGAGGATTTCCCCTGACTTTTAAGACAGAACTGATGGAGAGGGGTGTGTGGGTGCAAGGGGCTTTTGCTGTGATTTGGACACATCCAGACCGAAGACTTGCTCCGAAGAGATGCACCTCCATCTTACTAACAATCTCAGACCCTCTGTCCCCAAATTCAGATTGCTGCTTGAGGATATCATTGGAGAACAGAAACTGCCAAAGATGATTCTGATGGCCAAGCTGGCCCATGCTGCCCGTAGAGGAAGCAATCACTCAACATCAGGGTGTTCTTCAGACTCTCCCTTCAAAGACAGTTTAGCTCCAGATAGTTCAAGTTTGTCATCAGCCAAAACACTTTCCCTCCTGCCATTGTCATCTGGCTTTCCATGCCAGACTAGCCTTGACTTTTACTTGTCCTCCACTTTCTGTTTTCTTCTCATAATGCCTCAGGCCCAAGCCTCCACCCAGTATATCTGAGACCTTTCTTTTCCTTGGCCTGTTCTCTGGTCCTTCCCCTTATTCCTAGTGGATCCTTCCAGCCACCTTCCCACTGGCCTGGGCCCTGACTTTGCTCTCTCCTTCCCCTAGCTTGGCATGCTTTTCCCACTCAGCAGCCCTACCTGGTCTGTGCAGAGTGGAAGGGCCTTGGCCCACTTTGGTTTAGCCTTGTGCCTCCTTGTACATGGGCCCTCCTCTCCCCTTCTTGAGTCTGCAAATCACTCCTTCCAGTGTCAGCCGGCAAATTGGTTTATCCTCCCCCCAACCCGGCTTTCATTACCTTGCCGAAATGAAGCGATATCTCCTCGGCGGAGGCTTCCCGTCCGGGTGGCCGCTGGCATAATAAATGAAGACAAAGTGCCAGCGGCATAGACCATCTCTCCCACTGCACCACCAGCCGCTGCCAGCTTCATTATTCGCTTAAGTTGCCGGAGAGAATTACTTAACCCTGACCCGTGTATTAGGGGCCTGTATTAATGCCGCGACAGGCGCTTCTTACGGCAGAGAACAATTTATTAGTGCCGAAACAGGCTGCTTTTCTCTGTCATTTTTCCAATCTGAGCTTTGAACACACATCATTAAACTTGTCTGACTCTCTCCCCTTCTCCATCATTCCTTTTTCATTTTTTTTTTTTTTTTAACAGAAAGCACCGTAGAGAATGGAGATTGTTCTGAAAATCTCCAAGTGCCTGGCCCTCTCGCTTCTCCCCCACTTGTCACCCTTTTCTGCTTTTCCTCTTTCCGGTTCTTTCCTTAGCCTCTTTTTGGTCTTGGTCTCTTTGCTGGTGGATTTTAGAGTCAGAATATGATCGAAGAGAACATTTGGTTCCTGGAAGAGAATCCGAATGTTCTTTGGGTGTGGAGGCTGGGAGCAGAACCACCACAGCTGTCTGACCCTCCAGCTGTCTCTACCTGAGATTCCTTGGCCAGGGGCAGCCTCTGCCTGTCTGTGCCTCCAGCTGGGGCCATCTTACTGTGAAAACAGGCATTGGCGTTGATTCTGGGAGGTAAAGTACTGCGGTGTGAGGAAGGATGGGCAGGTTTCCTATCTGTCGTGGGGACTTTGTCATATCCACATTTGGGAGGGAGGTTTGGCAGGGGTTGGGAAGCACCTAGAGCTGGTCACACAGGGTCTGAAAGCATGCTGAGCCCTGGTGCAGTGGCTGGCCACAGCCTGGGAGGCTGGCCACAGCCTGGGAAGTTGCCCACAGCCTGGGAGGTTGGCCACTGGGCTGTGCTGCCACGGGGCTGCATACATGGCTCTTTCTGACCAGACTGTCAGTTTCCAGGTGCTCCCATCTTTGCGCGCCCGTGTGGCTTTGTCTCAGTGCCTGAGACAGTGTACAGCTTCCTCGTCCTCCTTGGCTCCTGGTCTTCTGGCCTCACACATGCCCTTGTCTTTGACACCACTGCTGCCCAGAGCCACGTGGAGCCATCACTGATGGGGCACTTGCCACTTCTCCCTGGTGATCATCTCCTGTCCTTCGAACTGGGGACACACACGGCCACCATCTTCATTTGTGTTCCCCTGAAAGCAGAGCTTGGGTAGACTTGGGAATAGATAGTTTTAGAGATGACGTCAGGAAGCAGGAGTGAAGGGTGAAGAAAACGAGAGTGATAAAGAGGAAAATAAAAGGGCGATTATTGAGAGGGCTGTTACGAGGAGTGGGGTTCAGCTCCATCAGGCGCTCTGTAATGGGTTCAGAATGCCTCCCAGAACTGTGCTTCTGGAAAGGCTAGGGTATTTGTCCACAAGGCTCTGTACCCCATTGGCTAAGGGTTGGCCCTGGGGCTATAAACTCTTCCACCTTTTTTTTTTTTTAATTGAAGTACGGTTGATTGACAATGTTAATTTCTGCTCTACAGCAAAGTGATTCAGTCATTCACAGGGATACACTTAAACTCTCCCCTGCTTCTCCACCATGCTTCCGTGTTGGTGATGGGTACTGCTAAGTACCTTCTTCCTGGAGAAGTCCCTAAGACAGGAAACTGGAGAGAAATGTGAGGCTCCGGCTGCAGGTAGTTTTGGTTGGGGTGGGTTCACATGTACCTGGTGAGCACAGCTATGGCTGAAACCAGAGGGGGCGGGCAGGAGAATGGGAGGTGACATCAATGGCATCTAGCCCTGCCACCCTTTCACATGCCCACCTCTTCTCAACAGCCCCCCTCTCTCAATCCCCACTCCCCCGGGCCTCTGGTGGGAGAGAAATGCTGTCACAGACTAGCAGGGAACAAGTGAGGGATGTAAACAAGTGAGGCAGAATGGGGGGCAAGAAACAGGAACCGGTGGGGACTGGCAGCAGAGAGTAGAGGCAATCTTGTAAAGATAACAACATAATTTTTAAAACACCAGGCCATTAGACAAACCTGTAACGGGCTAGACAATTTGACCTGTGGACTACCAGTCTAGCATCAGGATGTATGGAGTCTTTGGAGAAGGTGTGTCTTTTGCAAAGTTTTCACTCACCGTTTTGCATTTTTTCCCAACTCTGGCTGATGGCTTTGGGGACCATTTGGAAGTGAGTACTGGGAAGAGGGGAAGAGGGGGCGGAAGAGCAGGAAAGCCCATCTAAAAGGCCAGTGGTTTCCCCCCCACATCCCAGTCCTTCCCAAATTCCCTCGGCCTCCAGATCCCTGCCACCCTCCCTCCCGCTTAGCTCAATAGCTCTTGAAAGTTCTCTAATCACCTCTCTGCTTCCTGCATTAATGAGCCTCTCATCTCACTGATGGCAATCAGAATATTTGCTTATGAAAGGGACACGGTTAATAACACGATTGCTCCCCTCCGCCTTCTTCCTTCCTCTCCTTCCCCCGCCCCTTCCCTCGCCCTCCATACAATTCTCTCAATTAACGATAGGCAGAAATTAATTTTTCCCCTCGATCGAAACAATTGCAGGGAAGCCGGATTGCCAGCGTCGCTTCAGATAGGGACTGCTCCCAGCAGAGTGTAGAGAAAGGAGGGGAGATGGAGGAGATAGGCACGGCCCTATCTGCAGGCACAGGACAGAGTAATACAAATGTTATCCTTAGAAATGTACTTAAAGAGGATATGTTTATAATTCGGAGGGGATTTTCAGGGGCTCTCCTGCCCTCCCTCCCTCTCCACTCCGTGCACTTCGGAATAGCAGAAACCAGAGTTTGTTGGGGATTTTGCCCTGCCACCTCTGTGAGCAGAGTGGGCCTGGGATGAGCAAGGAGATCAGGTTAGCTGCGGGGAGGGGGTGCGCATCAGCATGGTCCATGGGACCCAGGCTTCCGGCATCACCAATATCGCTGACTTAGTGGCCAAACGCCAAACACCAGGTGTCAAATCTGGCTGTGGTGTGGACTCTCCAGGTGAAGGCCTTGCTAATTTACCACCTTTACCCATTCCTTCTGTGCCTGCCTGGACTTTTGGCTTGGGCCTCCCTCCCATCCAGCTAGAGAGGCAGGGGTCTCTGTGGAATCCAAGATCATTTTCTGGCAAGGTGGTTTTAAGAACACAGATTCTGGAGCAAGGCAGCCTAGGTTTGAATCCCAGCTCTGCTGAACAGCCCTGTGACCACAAAACTGTTGCTCAGTTGTGTTCGACTCTTTGTGACCCATGGACCGTAGCCTGCCAGGCTTCTCTGTCCATGGGATTTCTCAGGCATGAATGCTGAAGTGAGTTGCCGGTTTCCTCCTCCAGGGGATCTTCCCAACTTAGGACTCAAACTCATGTCTCCTGCGTCTCCTGCATTGCAGGCAGAGTCTTTACTGTTGAGCCACCGGGAAAGTCCCTGTGATCATAGGCAAGTTACTTAATCTCTCTGTGCCTTGGTTTTCTCATATGTAAAATGCAGATCACACCTACCTCCTAGGGCTGTATGAGGATTAAATGACTGAATGTCATTTAATGACATTTTAATTTAATGTAGTTTACTTAGAATAGTACCTGAGAGGTAGCAGGTACGATTTATATGTTTGGAAAGATATTCCCATTTGAATGCAGAGTTCCAAAGAATAGCAAGGAGAGATAAGAAAGCATTCCTCAGCGATCAATGCAAAGAAATAGAGGAAAACAACAGAATGGGAAAGACAAGAGATCTCTTCAAGAAAATTAGAGATACCAAGGGCACATTTCATGCAAAGATGGGCTTGATAAAGGACAGAAATGGTATGAACCTAACAGAAGCAGAAGATATTAAGAAGAGGTGGCAAGAATATACAGAAGAACTGTACAAAAAAGATCTTCATGACCCAGATAATCACGATGGTGTGATCACTCACCTAGAGCCAGACATCCTGGAATGTGAAGTCAAGTGGGCCTTAGAAAGCATCTCTATGAACAAAGCTAGTGGAGGTGATGGAATTCCAGTTGAGCTATTTCAAATCCTGAAAGATGATGCTATGAAAGTGGTGCACTCAAATCATGGCATCCAGTCCCATCACTTCATGGCAAATAGATGGGGAAACAGTGGAAACAGTGTCAGACTTTATTTTTGTAGGCTCCAAAATCACTGCAGATGGTGATTGCAGCCATGAAATTAAAAGACGCTTACTCCTTGGAAGGAAAGTTATGACCAACCTAGATAGCATATTTAAAAGCAGAGATATTACTTTGCCAACATAGGTCCATCTAGTCAAGGCTATGGTTTTTCCAGTGGTCATGTATGGATGTGACAGTTGGACTGTGAAGAAGGCTGAGCACCGAAGAATTGATGCTTTTGAACTGTGGTGTTAGAGAAGACTCTTGAGAGTCCCTTGGACTGCAAGGAGATCCAACCAGTCTATCCTGAAGGAGATCAGTCCTGGGGTGTTCATTGGAAGGACTGATGCTGAAGCTGAAACTCCAATACTCTGGCCACCTCATGTGAAGAGTTGACTCATTCAAAAGACCCTGATGCTGGGAAGGATTGGGGGTAGGAGGAGAAAGGGACGACACAGGATGAGATGGCTGGCATCACCGACTCGATGGACATGAGTTTGGGTAAACTCTGGGAGATGGTGATGGACAGGGAGGCCTGGTGTGCTGCGGTTCATGGCGTCACAAAGTCGGACACGACTAAGCGACCCAACTGAACTGAACTGAAGGAAGTAAAAAAACACACACATGGGAGACAAACCTGTACTCTGGTGGCAGTCAGGAATTTGCTATTCCTATTCATTCAACAAACATTTACTGCATGCTGATCCTATGGAGGATATAGACTTTTTAAAGATTTGGTGATCCCTACACTTGAGTCGTGAACAACCAGGTGGGCAGAATTCATCATATAAAAGTGGTTTCTCGAGTGCTATGAGATTTCAGAAGGGGGAGGGAGGGAAATTCTGGCAGGACGGGGCAATCAAGGTGGGCGTCATAGAGGCGGTGGCAGCCGACCTGACTTTGGAGAGTAAGTTGAATTTCTATAGGTTGAAAAAGGTTGCTGCGGAGTCGAGCCGGGGCGGGCCAAAGAATGCGAGTATCCAGTTCTAAGTCCAAGGAGTCGGACAGGGGTGTGGGGAGGATTAGAGGAGAGTAGTCCCTTATGTCATCTCGGCCCTTCTATGGTCACCCACCCCTGTCCCAACTCTCCTTTTTCTCTCAATATCCCAGAAGGATTAACTTCTCTCCGCGCGAGAGAGGAAGTTATCATCGCAGAGAAATTAAGAGCGGTTAATGATGCATCCCTCCCCCCGCCCTTCCCACCCTGCAGGCCTTATCTGGTGGCGAAGCCGGACAATGCGGCCGGTGGGGAAGGGGAAGAAAAGGAGAGGGAGAAACGGAAAACAATAAATATTAAGTGCAGGAAAAAGAGAGAGAGAGCGCGCCGCGCTGTTCCCACTTGTTAGATTGAAGGCGCCTCTCCAGAGGGGGGAAGGATCCAAATTGCTAATTAGCGCCTCTGAAAAGGCCCGGCTCTGATATGCGCGCCGCTGAAAGGCCGCCGTTAATGAAGCCGCGGCGAGCCCGCTTCCCTTTGACCGGCCTTCATCCCTCCTCCGAGCCCCGGGCCGCCGGAACAATGAGGCGGGGAGCGCCGGCTCCCCCAGGCCTCGCCGGGACGGCCCGGGCAGCGCGCGCGGGGAGCGGCGCGGCGCCCGCGAAATGTGGAGGGGGGAGATAAGGCCGAGCCGAGGGAAGAGGCTCACTCCCAGGGGCCCGGGGAGAATTTGCAGTTATTATGAAGGAGATGAGACAGATTAAAAGCCCTTGTGTTCGCCGCTTTTGCCCCTTTATTTAGTGGCTTCATCTAGGAGATGAAAGAAGTTGGAAATGACTTTCTCTGCTTTGCGCCGCCGCCGCCGCCGCCGCAAGAAGCTTCATGGCACATTTCTTGACTTTATTCCTTCTTTTGTTTCCCTCTTCCTTGCCTTTAACCCCTGAAAGACCTCACCGTGCTGCCACAGGCGCGGGGGGAGGCCAGGAAGCAGGGACTGGTAGGGGCCAACCCCAGGGGCCACTGCTAGCCAGACCTTGTGACTTCTGGCTGACCTCTGGGGAGGCAGTGGCTTCCATCTGTCTCTGGAAGGCCCCAACAGGAGGCTAGATGACCCGTTATCCAAGTGGGGGTGGGGGGTGCGCAGAGACTCCCCATAATGCCTATTCTCAGAAGGTAGTTCAGCACTATGTACACGGAGTCCACAGCCAGATCACCTGGGTTCAAACCCAAGCTCTGCCACACATGAGTCGAGACCTTGGGCAAGTCATTTAACTTCTCTATGCCTCGGTTTCCTATCTGTAAAATGCAGACAATGATAAAACTTAGGGATGGGATAGCTCATTGCATTACTGTCCTGGTGTTTCATGCCTCCCTTTGTTAATGCCTTTCCATGCTGACTCTGGGCTTAACCACATCACTAGCTTTGGCCAATGTGTCAATTATAAGCTTATTGGAGTAGAGTCATCACTGGGTGTTTCTATCTTAGAATGTGTAGTTCTGTGTGTACCTCTCTTAGAACAGTACCACAGACCTGAGGATATGGGCTTCCCTGGTGGCTCAGACTGTAAAGAATGCCTCTGCAATTCAGGAGACCTGAGTTCAATCCCTGGGTCAGGAAGATCCTCTGGAGAAGGGAATGGCTATCCACTCCAGTATTCTTGCTGGGAGAATTCCATGGACAGAGGCGCCTGGTGAGCTACAGTCCATGAGGTTGCAAACAGTCAGACACGACTTAGCGACTAACACACATGAGAATATACCAGGGCTAGACTCTGGTCATGAGAACATGACTGTGCTGGAGGCATGTGGAAGACAGTCAAGTTGTCCCAGATGAAGATTTACTACAGCAACCATCTCCCTGCTGATTGCAGGTACATGAACAATCCCAGACGAGATCTGCCAATCCTCCCCAGATGGGCAATCCTAATCAGTCAGCCTATAGACTTGTGAGAAATAATAAGTGGATGTTGTTTTAAGCAACCAAATTTTGGAGTGACTTGTTATGCAGTATTATTCTGAAGTGGGTAACTGATACATAAATTGGTACTTAGAAGTTTGATGCTGCCAAAAACAAAAATAAATCAAAACCAAAGGCAAAGATACAAACATTGGCTTTGGGATTGGAAAGCAAGTAGGTAGGCTGGGAAAGATGATAAAGATACTGCTATAGCAGGTTGGAAAAAAGGTAGCCCATATTATGTATGGTTAAACAATCAGTAAAACTTGTCTGAGGTAATTTGGACAGTACAAAAATTACTTAATCAACTTAAGGATTTGAGTAGTGAAATTTCCAGGTAGAGTACTGAAATGATCAGCTGGCTCTTTCTAAGAAAGAGGTGGACTACAAAAGGAAACAACTAGCTTGTGAACAGAATTTAGAGGGAATATACAGGGACTAGAGCTTTCTGAATTGAAAAATAATCTCTACTCTCCCAAGCCAGTAAAATATTTTCAACGTAATACAGGGCCTGGGACTTCTTTTTCTGGCATTAATGGAGTATATGCTTGTGCATGTGTGTGTGCTCAGGTGTGTCTGACTCTTTGAGACCCCATGGACTGTAACCCACCAGGCTTCTCTGTCCATGGAGTTTTCCAGGCAAGAATACTTAAGTGGGTTGCTATTTCCTATTCCATGGGATCTTCCCGACTCAGGAATCAAACCTGCATCTCTTGCATCTCCTGCATTGTCAGGCGAATTCTTTACCACTGTACCAGTTAGGGACTGTATATACTCCCACCTTAAATAATTAAAGGAATACAAAATTTTCCAGTATACAACAAACTAAAATTAGTTATGTCTGGGAAGCAATTAAAAAAATTACCAGGCACAAAGAAACAGGAAAATACACTTGTAATATAAAGAAAAAACAATAAATAAAAACAGACTTAGAATTACACAGATGACAGAACTATTAGATGAGGACATTAAACAGCTTTTATAACTATATTTGATGTTTAACGAGGTAGAAAAAATATAAGCATATTAAGGAAAAACATGGAAGATTTTTTTAAAGCCCCAAATCTAAGTTCTAAAAATATACAACGTCTGAGATGAAAAATATATTGGGTGAGAGTCACAATAGATTAGATGATATAGAAGAAACTATTGTGACTCTGAAGACATAGCAATATAAACTATCCAAAATAAAGCACACAGCAGGGGTGGGGGGGGTTGCGGTGGAGAACAGAACACAACAATAACAAAAAAGAAAGAACAGAAGAACAACTTGAAGCAATCTAAAATATGTGTAACTGGAGTCCTGGAAGTAGAGAGCAAGTGAGAGGAGAAAAATAATATTTGAAGAAATAATAGCCAAAAGCTTTCCAAATTGAATGAAAATTATAAACCCATAGATCCAAAAAGGTCCATGAATCCCAAGAACAATAGACCTGATGAAAATACTAAGACACATCATAGTCAACTTGCTTAAAACTAGAGATACAGAGGAAAAAATAGCAGCAACGGTATAAAGGTGTTTTCTGTAAAAGGCACAAAGATAAGAGTAACAGCAGACTTTATCTCGGAAATAACACAAGCCAGAAGACAATGGGCAATATCTTTAAAGAACTGAAAGCACCATCAACCTAAGATTCGATATTCAGCAAACTATCTTTCAAAAATGAAGATGATATAAAGCTTTTTTTTTTTCCCCCAGACAAACCTGAAGGAATCATCAACAACATACCAGAACTACAAGAAATGTTAAGGGAAAATACTTCCGGTAGAAGGAAAATGTATACTACATAAAAATCTGGATCCACACAAAGAAATGAAAAGCACCAAAAATGGCATTTGTGAAATTATAACTCTTTTACCTAATAATAAAAAAAAACTCTCTAAATGATAACTGACTGTTTAAGGCAAACAAGTAAGAGTGTATTGTGGGGAACTTCCCCGGTGGTACAGTGGATAAGAATCCACCTGCCAATGCTGGGGATATGGGTTTGATCCCTGGTACGGGTAGATTGCATACACCATGGAGCAGCTAAATACATGCACAACTACTAAACCTGCAGTCTAGAGCCCTCCAGCCACAATTACTGAGCCAACGTGCTGGAACGGAGCCCAGGCATCTACTGGAAGCCTGTGCACCTAGAGCTTGTACTTCACAGCAAGAAAAACCACTACAATGGCCCACGCACCACAACAAAGAGTAGCCCCCCCTTGCTGCAGCTAGAGAAAGCCCACTTGTAGCAACAAAGACCCAAGGCAACCAAAATTAATCAATTAATTTTTAAAAAAGAATGTATTTGGGGATTTCTGCTATATTTAGAAGTAAAATGTGTGATAACAATAGCACAAAGGCTGGGACAGAGGAAATGGAGGGGTATTGTTGCATACAAGGTATAAAGGGTTACAATATTACTTGAAGGCAGAGTAAGATAAGTTAATAATCGTAAAGCAACCACTAAAAACATAAAACAGAGGTATAACCAATAAACTAACAAAGAACATAAAGTGAAATAATAGAAAGCACTCAATCCAAAAGAAGGAAGAAAAAGAGGGAAAAAGAACAAAGAACAGATGGGACAAATTGAAAATACATAGCATGATGATAGACTTCAATCTGTTATGGACTATATCCCCAGATTCATATGTTGATGTATTAACTCCTGGTACCTCAGAATTTGACTATATTTGGTAATAGGATCTTTAAAGAGATAATTAAGTTAAAATGAGACTGTTAGTGTGAGCCCTAATCCAATGACTGGTGCCCTTATAAGAAGTGGAACTTGAGACATGGACATACTTGGAGGGAAGACACTGTGAGGATAGAGTGAAGACAGCCTATCTATAAGCCAAGGAGAGAGCGCTCAGAAGAAACCTAACCTCCTGACATCTTCATCTTAGACTTCAAGCTTCCAGAATTGTGAGAAAATACATGACTGTTGTTTATGGCACCCAGTCTGTGGTACTTTGTTATGACAGCCCTGGCAAACAAATATACTTTGCAGATATGATTAAAGTTAAGGATCTTGAGATGGAATGAGTATCCTGAATTATTCATGTGGGTGCACATGGGTTCCTAAAAACAGAGAACCTCTCCCAACTGTGGTCAGAGACAGACGTGGTGGCAGGAGGATCAGAGAGATTCGACATTGCTGGCTTTGAAGGTGGTGGGAGGGCACAAGCTGAGGAATTTGGGAGGCCTGGCAAAGCTAGAAAAAGCCAAGAAATGTGCTCCTCCCTAGAGGCTTCACAAAGGAACAAGCCAGGATTTTAGCACCTTGATTTTAGCCTAGTGAGATCCATGTGGAGCTTCTGACCTACTTACGGAATTGTAAGATAATAACTTTGTGTTGTTTGGAGTCACCAGATAGTGACTTGTTTTAGCAGCAACAGGAAATTAATACACACACCAACATCAGAAAGGATACCGAGAAGATGAAATAATGAATTTAAAGTCTTCAGCACGATGCGTGGCCCATAGGAAGTCTTTGATAAATGCTACCTTGACAACCCCGCAGATTCGATGTTGTTGAGGGGATTCGATGTTGTGAGAGAGTAAGAGAGCTGGGCCATAGGTAGAATTTGACAAACCTCTGCCATCTGCCTCCTGCCAAAGAGAAGGTGTCAGAAGGGCTGGGGCCAGGAAGGAGGGCAAGTTTCAGGGAGTCACCCATTTTTCAGGTAAATGCAAACACTTCCTGTCCTCCTTGGTGGACACTGCTTCTATTATTAACAACTTCCCTTCAGTGGCTATTGGAATATTTGGGAGATTCAGAATGTCTTGGATCAGTTTAGAGAAGCTCTGAACAAGGAAACGAATTGTTCAGTTCAGTCGCTCAGCTATGTCCGACTCTTTGCGACCCCATGGACTGCAGCACACCAGGCCTCCCTGTCCATCACTAACTCCCAGAGTTTACTCAAACTCATGTCCATTGAGTTGGTAATGCCATCCAACCATCTCATTCTCTGTCATCCCCTTCTCCTCCAGCCTTCAATCTTTCCCAGCATCAGGGTCTTTTCAAATGAGTCAGTTCTTCGCAGCAGGCGGCCAAAGGATTGGAGTTTCAGCTTCAGCATCAGTCCTTCAATGAATATTCAGGACTGATTTTCTTTAGAATGGACTGGTTGGATCTCCTTGCAGTCCAAGGGACTCTCAAGAGTCTTCACCAACACCACAGTTCAAAAGCATCAATTCCTCAGTGCTCAGCTTTCTTTATATATCCAACTACCACATCCATGCATGCATGCATGCATGCTAAGTCACTTCAGTCATGTCCGACTCTGTGCGACCCCATAGACAGCAGCCCACCAGGCTCCTCCATCCACAGGACTCTCTAGGCAAGAATACTGGAGTGGGTTGCCATTTCCTTCTCCAACACCCATACATGACTACTGGAAAAACCATAGCTTTGATGAGATGAATTATGAAGGAACACAAAAGCATAAGAAAAGACAATCTCCTTGTTCTTATATGTATAGTCTAGTTGGAAGTGACAGAGCATAAACAAATACACACAAAATAAGGTAATGTTGGATTATGAAATAGGCCATAAGTGAAATAAAGACGGTGAGATAGAAAATGGCTTTAGGGGAATAGGATTTCTTAAGTAAGATGGTATTAGAAAAGGCCTCTTTATGGAAGTGACATTTTAGCCAAAACTTCAAAGATGAGAATATTCCATGACCCTCACCTGCAAAGCCCTAAAACACAGGTATTCTTAGTTTCAGGACAGCATATGCCAAGGCCCTGGAGTGGGAGTGGGGAGGCATGGAGGAGAGTTTATGGGCTGCTACTAGGAGTATGGGGCAGGGACCACATCCTAGGTTGTGCAGGCATGCAGAGGACTTTCAGGTTATTATAACTGCATGGAATCTGATGAATCAGCCAGTGGAGGTACTTATTTTTTCCTCTGTGGGAAACAAAGAAGGGAGAAGCCTGTTGTTCCTTACTGTGTGCAGATCCTTTTCAGATGGTGATTTGCTCATTCTACTTGAAGTTCCATCCTGATGGTCAGTTAAGGGAAACTTTTTGACTTCCTCCACCTAACCTGCCTCTTGAGAAATCTGTATGCAGGTCAGGAAGCAACAGTTAGAACTGGACATGGAACAACAGACTGGTTCCAAATAGGAAAAGGAGTACGTTAAGGCTGTATATTGTCACCCTGCTTATTTAAC
>SJYT01065476.1:222499-309288 GCA_006410635.1 Cephalophus harveyi | reverse complement strand
AGATTGCCGGGAGAAATATCAATAACCTCAGATATGCAGATGACACCACCCTTATGGCAGAAAGTGAAGAGGAACTAAAAAGCCTCTTGATGAAAGTGAAAGAGGAGAGCGAAAAAGTTGGTTTAAAGCTCAACATTCAGAAAACGAAGATCATGGCATCTGGTCCCATCACTTCATGGGAAATAGATGGGGAAACAGTGGAAACAGTGTCAGACTTTATTTTTTGGGGCTCCAAAATCACTGCAGATGGTGACTGCAGCCATGAAATTAAAAGACGCTTACTCCTTGGAAAGAAAGTTATGACCAACCTAGACAGTATATTGAAAAGCAGAGACATTGCTTTGCCGACTAAGGTCCATCTAGTCAAGGCTATGTTTTTCCAGTGGTCACGTATGTATGTGACAGTTGGACTGCGAAGAAAACTGAGCGCCAAAGAATTGATGCTTTTGAACTGTGGTGTTGAAGAAGACTCTTGAGGGTCCCTTGGACTGCAAGGAGATCCAACCAGTCCATCCTAAAGGAGATCAGTCCTGGGTGTTCTTTGGAAGGACTGATGCTAAAGCTGAAACTCCAATACTTTGGCCACCTGATACGAAGAGTTGACTTACTGGAAAAGAGGAGAAGGGGACAACAGAGGATGAAATGGCTGGATGACATCACTGACTTGATGGACGTGAGTCTGAGTGACCTCCGGGAGTTGGTGATGGACAGGGAGGCCTGGTGTGCTGCGATTCATGGGGTCGCAAAGAGTCGGACATGACTGAGCGACTGAACTGAACTTAGCTGAAAATAATACAACCACTCTGGAAAATAGTATGAAGTTTTCCACAAAAAAAATTAAAAATGTAATTACCATATGATCCAACAATTTCATTTCTGGGTATAGACACAAAAGAATTGAAGACAGTGTCTCAAAGAAATATTCTTACACCCACCTACATAGCAACTTTATTCACAATAACTAAAACACAAAAGCAGCCCATGTGTCCATCAGCAGATAAATAGATGAGGAAAATATGATATATACCCACAATGGAATTATTCAGCCTAAAAAAGGAAAGAAATTCTACTGTGGGCTACAATATGAGTGAAACTTAAGAACATTATGCTATCTGAAATAGGCTAGTCACAAGAAGAAAATACTATATATGAGGTACTTAGAATAGTCAAATCATAGAGCCAGAAACTAAAATGGTAATTTCCAGGAGAATGGGGAGTTACTGTTTAATGGATCTGGAGTTTCAATTTTACAGACAAAAAGAATTCTTAAGATGGATAATGGTGATGATAGCATTTTATGGATGTATTTAATATTGCTGAAGTGTACACTTAAATATGGTTAAGATAAATTTCATGTTTTTGTATTTTACCATACTTTTTTAAAAATGGAGGAAAAACACTGAAGAACCATACAAAATAAGGTGGCATTATTATTTATTACCAATAATCAGCTCTTTTCTAATTCTAGGCAGCAAGAGAGTTAATTAAATTGGCTGGCTACTCTATTTATGCATACTTTTATCTCACAATCAGCCTTCCTTTACCTTACCAGAACTTCATATTCAGAACTCTATATTACATCTCACAACTTATATGAATCAGTAACTCATTCTTTTGGAAACCTCTATTGTTCTGTTTTTGTTAGAAACCTGGTGAGCACATGAGATAGTAAGGTTCCAACATCACTGTGTACCCCACAGCTCCTTGACATTGAACTGCCTGCAGAAACTGTTTAACAATACTGGTGGTCGTCCTTATCTCGTTTCTGTAAAGGCTAAGAAAGGGTTTGCATTGTTTTCACACATTTCAAAAGGCATATTTACACTTGAAATGTGTAAATAAATGAACCAAGGAAAGAGAGAAAATTCAGTGGTAAGAAAGAAACCTCAGAATATTCTGATTCTAAGAGACCAGAGTGATTCTGGTTGCGTTCCATTACTGATGAGTCAGCATTTGGCGATATTTCCTCTGGGGTTAGTATGTTTCCGGGAATCCCGTTGTTTTTTTATCCATCCACCCCTTTGTGTGAAGGTCAGGTCTATCATGTCTTCTTAAGTTGTAGGACAGATCTGAGAGCCCTTTTCTCAGCAATCTCACCTTCCCTTTAAGTTTGTTGACTATTAACAATACTTATTGAAATATAATCCACGTCATAAAATACACCTTTGAAGTATACCATTCAGTAGCTTTTAGAGTATTCAGACATTGTCTTTGTTTTGTTTCCTCTCTTTATTTCCTTGGGGAAAGAAAAAGCCCTAACTATTCACTCATGGATTCAATATATTTATCAAGCCCACAAAAGATCAAATAAAAATTCCTGCCTTCATGGAGCTTGCATTCCAGTGGAGAACACAAACAATAAACAAATACAATAATCAAAGTACAGAGTATGTCAGAGGTGGTAAGTGACTGAAAAAAAAAAAAAGATAATAGGGAAAGGATGATGCTTGGTGGTACTCAGTCATGTCCAACTCTTGGGACCCCATGGACTATAGCCTGCCAGGCTCCTCTGTCCACGGGATTTTTCCAGCCAAGAATATTGGAGTGGGTTGCCATTTCCTTCTCCAGGGGATCTTTCCAACTCACAGACTGAACCTGTGTCTCTGGCATTGGCTGGGGAATTCTTTACCACTGGCACCACTTGGTAGGGTGTACCACTTGATGGTAGGTGGGAGAGGGATTGCAATTTTAAGGTGAGTGATTAGGGAAAATCTCGGAGAAGATAACATTTAGCAAAGACCTGAAAAAAATGAGGGGATAAACCCTGTTCTGATCTGGGGGAAGGGCATCCAGGTAGAGTTAACAATAAGTGCAGAGACCCTGAAGGGAGAGATGTGCCCAGAGCTTAATAAGTGAGAAGGAGAATGGAGGGAAGGGAGGTCAGAGGGCCAAAGGCGGCCAAATCTCATGGGGTCCTGAGCCATTTGCCTGGATTTGGGCTTTTCTTCTAAGATAGAGAACCACAGAAGTTTTGATCTGAGGAATCCCGTGAACTGATCTGCTTTGAAGAGGATCACAGTTTGCAGAGGAAGAAGGAAACACCCTAGTTAGGAGGCTAATTGCTTTAATCCAGCTGAAATGGGGCATGGCCTGGACCAGATGGCAATGATAAAGATAGGATGAAGCAGAGTCTGGATAAATTATGAATCTAGAGCCAGCAGTCTTGGTTGATGGAAAATATGTGCAGGACAAGAGAAAGAGAAATCTAGAATGACTCACAGACAAAGTAGCCTAGAGGTACATTGACAGATGAATGGACAAAGAAGCTGTGGTACATATACACAATGGAATATTACTTAGCTATAAAAAGAAATACACTTGAATTAGTTCTAATGAGGTGAATGAACCTAGAGCCTATTATACAAAGTGAAATCAAAAAGAGAAAAACAATATCATATATTAATACATATATATGGAATCTAGGAGGATGGTACTGACGAACCCATCTGCAGAGCCGCAGTGGAGACGCAGACAGAGAACAGACCTGTGAGCACACTGTGGGAGGGAGAGGGTGGGACGGATGGAGAGGGTGGCGTGGAAACATAGAAATGACCATATGTCAAACAGATACAGTGGGGATTTGCTGCGTGACTCATGGCGCTCAAACCAGTGTGCTCTGTGACAACCTGGAGTAGCGGGATGGAGTGGGAGGTGGGAGGGAGATTCAAGTGGCAGGGGAAGGGGACATATGTATATCTTGGCTGATTCGTGTGGATGTATGGCAGTAACCAACGCAATACTGTAAAGCAATTATCCTTCAATGAATAAATAAATTAATTAAAAAAATTTTTTAAGTCCAGTGCCGAATGGTGAAGCTAGTTAGGTGAATCAGGAAGCAGATTAATATACTGCATTTATCCCAACAGGAGACATGTGAGCTGATCTGCAGCTTCTCAAACTAGTAAAAGACAAAAAAATTTTTTTTGACTTGTTATCACATTATTTCCAAAATATGACCCAGCTAATTAAGTATCAAATTGTCGATCATATACAGGTTATGATTATCTCTATTTTGAAGGAAAAAACCGTTTTCCTTTTACTTAGCTAGTGGTCAACTACCTTAATTGGGAAATTTAACACATTACAGCTGGAAATTAGCAAAGGGACAGTTCTGCTTGAGGTTACTCTTGCTGCCTAATTTGTTTGTAATAAAGCCTTTCAACTACCAGTTTTATTTAAGTTGATAGTATCAAGTGCTTGTATTACTACCCTAGCTATAATCTAATAATTGCTTTTTGTTAATAAACTCTGCACAGAAGTGTATCTACATATTAATTATATGCTTGCTCTAGACTTAGCTAGTACCAGATTGTGTTTCTCTCTTTCCAAATCTCCAGGCAGTGACATCACTTTGGTGATTTCAAAATCACCCATGGTGGGAGGATTTATGCCACAGAAATTGACAAATGCTTTAAATCAGAGCTTCTTTTCCGGACAGCAGGTTTCCTAGCACACCAGTGGACATAGTAGGGGGTAGAGTTATGAATGCCAGCTAAAACCTAAAAGCCACTCAGCAGTGGCAGGCGGAGGGTGAGGGGGATGGGGAGTGAATATAGTGGGGGCCATCTGCCCCAGAGAGGAGGAGAGCTTTATCACTGACATTGTTTAGAATTGCTAGTTAAAAGGATAATAAAGAGCAGACCAACTGTAAGTCTTTAAATTCTCTACAGACCATATTCTTCCATATGGCCTAAGCCCAGGGTAGATCCTTCCCACCTACTGCCACCTCCGTTCCAATCCGACTCACTGCCTAATAGTACTGGAGTGGATTGCCATTTCCTTCTCCAGGTTACCATGTATGTAACCTCTAATTTACCTTTTTAAGCCTTAGTTCCCTCATTTGTTCAACAGGGATCATAAAATCTGCTACTTTGCTTACTGTGCAGATTCTAGACAATACAGTGTGCACAGTATTCATTCAATTAATGGTGATATGAATAAACCCAAGGTTTCCTCATAGCCTTAAGAGAAGGAACCATACGGATCAATAGCATCTTTTTATCCACTGTGCTTTCCAACCTCTGAGCATCTTTAAATGCTGTTCACCTCAACTTGGAGCCACTTCGTCTCCTATTTTCATCTCTCAGAGTTAACCCAATTGCTGCCACCTTCACAAGACTTTCTCCTATTCCCACAGATGACATAATCTCTCTTTTCTCTAAAATTCTTAGGGAATTCTTGGCAACTCTCTGGATTAGAATCTGAATTTTAACAAGATCCCCAGATATGTACATTAAGTTTTAGGAAGCCTTGTTCTAAATCACTCAAACTTGGCTGTACATTGGAATTACCTGTGGAGTTTTGAAAATGCCTAATGCCTAGATAGACCCCACTCTCAAGACATTCTGATTCAATTAGTCTGAGGTGCAGCCTGGGCATCAGGGCCTTTCAAAACTCCCAGATGATACTAATATGTGGCTAAGTTTGAGAACCACTGGTCCATAAACGCCCCTTATTCTCCTGGCCTGCACACTCTCTAATGTTAGGGTCATTTCTGTCCACATATATTTTTTCATTCTATCAAACTGTGTCTTTTAAGAGCAGAACTATTTTTTAATTCAATTTTTATAACCTCATCCCTAGGCATATAATAGGAGTTTGGTAAATGTTTATTGAATAAACAGTGAATGAATCGCTTTTGTAATCTAGAGCAGTTTGTAATCTAAAAATATTCTGTAAATACCGTAAGTGTGACTTTTGTCCTAATTTGAAGACTGGTTGAACATCTTCAGGAAACTGCGGAATTATTTCCTCTTTAGTCTAAGACCACATCTCTGAAGAGGAGGCTGGCGGCTAGAATGGGTTTTCTGAGAATAGCCTCTCTGGGTACCGCTACAGCTGACCTCCGCCATCTCCAAGTGTTGTTTACAGAGAGCCACAGCTTGAAATCTTAAGACTCCAGAGGGCAATGCAAAATGAGGCCGCCCCTCCCTACACTCTGTGCACGCAATTCAGAACTCTTGGCTGAAGCATGATGATGTTATTGTTTCTTCCTCTCTAGGGTGCCATTTTGATATTTATGGGGATTGTTGTCCTCACTATGAAGGCATCTGTTATTGAAATGTTCCTTGGTAAGTACTTTTATATGTGTATCTGGATACGCTTTTAACATTCTCCTAATGTCCAAAGAATCTTGCCAAGAGGTTTAATCCAAGACAGAGCATATAAACAGTTCAGTGTATCTCTTTAGGATAAACATTTTGGAGAGATGTTTAACAGAATGTTAAATGTAGATCACATTCAGGATGTATGTCTATATTTTTTTATATATAAAGCAAGTATATATTGCAGATGTATGTCTACATATTACATATTAAGCATATATACATAAACACATATTTGTGTGTGTATATTATTCAGCAAATGGCAAATATTTCAGATAAAGCATATTGACAGATTCTGGATTTAGGAACCTTATTTCTTAATTTCTCAAAAAAAATAATAATTCTTGTCTCTGACATGACCTTGTTGTTGTTTAGTTTCTGAGTCTGACTTTCCGTGAACCCATGGATTGCAGCATGCCAGGGTTCCCTGTCCATCACTATCTCCCAGAATGTGCTCAAATTCATGTCCATTGAGTCAGTGATGCCATCCAATCATCATATCCTCTGTCATCCCCTTCTCTTGCCTTCAATTTTTCCCATCATCAGGGTCTTTTCCCTTATGGCTCAGCTGGTAAAAAAAAAAAAAAAAAAAAAGCTGCCTGCAATGTGGGAGACCTGGGTTTGATCCCTGGGTTGGGAAGATCTCCTGGAGAAGGGAAAGGCTACCCACTCCAGTATTCTGGCCTGGAGAATTCCATGAACTGTATAGTCCATGGGGTCACAAAGAGTCAGACACGACTGAGCAAGTTACACACACACACACACACACACACAGGGTCTTTTTCAATGAGTTGTCTCTTCGCATCAGGTGGCCAAAGCATTGGAGCTTCAGCTTCAGCATCAGTCCTTCCAGTGAATATCGAGGACTGATTTCCTTTAGGATTGACTGGTTTGATCTCCTTGCTGTCCAAGGGACTCTCAAGAGTGTTTTCCAACACCACAGTTCAAAAACATCAGTTCTTCAGTGCTCAGTCTTCTTTATGGTCCAACTCTCACATCCATACATGACTACTGGAAAGACCATAGATTTGATTAGACAGACCTCTGTCAAAAAAGTAATGTCTCTGCTTTGCAATTTGCTATCTAGGTGTACCATTGGCAACTCATACTTTTAGAGATGAAATCCTTTAAGCTTATCACCAGAGAACATGATTTGGGGTAGGCCCTTAAGAAGCAGCAGGTAAACCTGCTGAAAGAAAGGAAAGTGATGATGGCTTTGGCACTAAGCCCAAGGGTAATCTATTAATCTTGACCCTATAGGGCTGTGGCCACTTTGTGTCAGGCAGAGTGATCTTAGAGGTCACTGTGAAGCTATTACCAGGGAAGGGTACAAAGGCCTTTTAGACAGTATTAGTTTGCTAGAGCTGCCATAACAAAATACCACAAACTCGGTGGGCTTAGAACAATGAAATCTTATTCTTTCACAATTCTAGAGGCTAGAAGTCCAAAATCAAGGTGTCAGCAGGGCCAACATATTTCCTTCCTTTCAGTTCAGTTCAGTTCAGTTCAGTCGCTCAGTCGTGTCCGACTCTTTGCGACCCCGTGGACTGTAACCTACTAGGCTTCTCCGTCCGTGGGATTCTCCAGGCAAGAATACTGGAGTGGATTGCCATTTCCTTCTCCAGGGGATCTTCCCGACCCAGGGATCGAACCCAGGTCTCCCGCATTGGAGGCAGACGCTTTAACCTCTGAGCCAGGAAATATGTTCTATGCGTCTCTTCTAGCTGCTGGTAGTTTGCTGGCAATCTTTGGCATTCCTTGGCCTCACCCCAATCTATGTCTTCACCTTCACATGGCGTTCTCCCTCTGTGTGTGTCTATATCCAAATTCCCCTTTTATAACTCCAGTCTTATTGGATTAGGAGCCCAGTATGAAGGACTGATGCTACAGCTGAAACTCCAGTACTTTGGCCACCTCATGCGAAGAGTTGACTCATTGGAAAAGACTCTGATGCTGGGAGGGATTGGGGGCAGGAGGAGAAGGGGACGACCAAGGATGAGATGGCTGGATGGCATCACCGACTCGATAGACATGAACTTGGATGAACTCCGGGAGTTGGTGATGGACAGGGAGGCCTGGCGTGCTGCAATTCATGGGGTTGCAAAGAATCAGACACGACTGAGTGACTGAACTGAACTGAACTGATGACCTCACCTTTGGGCTTCCCTGTGACTCAGTGGTAAAGAACCCACCTGCCAACGCTCGTTTCAGGGGTTCAATCCCTGGGTTAGGAAGATCCCCTGGAGAAGAAAAAAGCAACCAACTTCATTTTCCTCCCCAGAAAATTCCATGGACAGAGGAGCCTGGCAGGCTATATATAGTCAATGGGGTCACAAAGAGTCAGACATGACTGAGCCCACACATGACTTCATCCTTACTTAACTAATTACATCTGCAACCACTCTATTTACAATCAAGGTCATTTTCTGAGGTTGTGGGGGCTCGGACTTCAACATGAAGTCCAACGTGAAGTCCTATTAATTTAGGAAGGAGGGAAGGAACACAGTTCAACCCATAATATACTCAGAATGCACAAGGTCTGTGCAGAAGGAGTCTACACAGCAGAACTGAGGACTGGAGGAGAAAGAGGTGACACAGCTGAAAAGGCAAGGAGATGGCTGGCATGCTGGTAGGAAGCTGGGCGAGGTGGCCAGGGGAATCTTGTTCTACTCTACCACTAACTTAGCAAAGAATATTCATGTTAAGAGCACAGGGTCCTTCATTCCCACTTTGCCCTTCTGAGAGCCTGTCTCTGTCTACTAACCTATAGGTTAGCAGAGGTGGACACGGTGGGATAGATGTGGGGCAGGAGGTCAGGAATAGGAAGGATTTAGCCACAGTAAAACAAACAGAACAAAACACAGAAACCCTGAGGCCCGTTCCCATCTGCCATGTCCCCCACAACCTGCCCTTCAGCAAAATCCATTTCTCCTCAGGGCTGGCTCATCCCCAGAGTAAGAAGTCAAAGTAGAAAAGGGAGATTCCTATTACCAAGTCCTTTCTCTATGTCCTTACTTGCCCCCTCCCTGACATCTCTTTATGCACCTGTTGTCTCCATCCCAGGACCATTTCTCTCAAGTTCCCCATAACCCTCTTCAGCTCTGGGACAGCCTGCCTGTCCCACATCCTTATCCGACTCATTCTCCACTGCTGCTGCTGCTGCTGCTGGTGCTAAGCCGCTTCAGTCGAATCCAACTCTGTGCAACCCCATAGACGACAGCCCACCAGGCTCCCCCATCCCTGGGATTCTCCAGGCAAGAACACTGGAGTGGGTCATTCTCCACTACACCCCGATTAATCTCCCTAAAGCCCATATCTGATTCCACTCTCCCGATTTAACACTCACTGTTTTTCCTTTTGTCTTTACGGTGGAGTCCAGGCCTCTTAAAGCACTTTGCTTGCTGACGAGGCCTCTCTGATACGGCTCTTTCCATCCTTTCCTCCTCTCCTCTCAATCACAGAGCCCAATCCTGGCTTCCAGGGACCTGGAAAGTGCTGATCCTCTCATTCCCCTGAAAGTCGAGGCATTTACTTCCCGGACTTTGACTATGTGGTTCTGTTTCCTAGAATATTTTTCCTCTCACCCCCACACATCCTAACAGTCCTCCAGGAAGCTTCCTCTGCCCTCCAATTGATCAGATCATCTTCCTGTGTGCTTCCCTGGAGCCCTGTATTGATTATAACCTTGTCATATTGTATTCAGCTCATCAGGAGTCTGCTACCCTGACACTGCGCATCACCAAGCGCAGGAGCTGTGTCTTGCTCATTGTTGCATTTTAGGTCCTCAGCACATCTTACAGGCACTCAAAAAACATTGCCAAACAAAGTATTCTCTCAGGGATGTTGGATATTTCGGGTTTCAGAGTCTGAGTCTGATTCTGCACACCACAATTCCTCTGTGTGAGTTTTTTCCCCCATACCAAGTGATCCCTCAACACCAGCTGGGTGTCCTATAACTCCGTTCAATTCTGACACCATCTACCTGGAGATAGCATCAGATTCCACAGGTAAAGGCTCAGTCACTCACACACACACACACACACATACACTCTCTCACTCACTCACTCACTCACTCACTCACTCCAGATGCCAACTGCAAGTCAGATTGTCACTTGCTCTTCTGACAGCAGATTGGCCACAAATCAGAGGTTTCCATGACCCTCTCCCTGGGTTTGATTAATTTTCTGGAGCTGCTCACAGACCTCAGGAAACTACTTTATTCACTAGATTACCAATTTATTACAAAGGAAATTAAAGGATACATATCAACAGCCAGATAAAAGAGACACATAGGGCAAGGTACTGAACAAAGGAGCTTCTGCCCCATGGAATTTGGGCCCAGCACAGTGGCACATAGAAGAGCTCTGGTTTCTCAACATGGAAGCCCTTTGAATCCCCTCTTTTGGGGTTTTCATGGAGGCTTCATTATACAGACATGATTGATTAACTCACTGGCCATCGGTGATTGATTCAACCTCCAGCCCCTCTTTCCTCCTGGGAAATTAGGAGATGGGCATAAATTCCAACCCTCTATTCTGAGTTGGTTCCCCTGGCAACCAGCTCTGTCATCTTCAGGGATTTTCAAAAGCCATCTCATTAACATAAACAGTTGTAACTGAAAGGGGCTTATTATGAATAACAAGACATCCATTTCACCTTTATGACTCTGATTTCAGGAACTGAGGACAAGAAATCAAATATTATAACAAAAGATGCTCCCATTGCTCTTGTCACTGAGGATATTCCAGGGGTTTAGAGAGCTGGTAGCCAGGAACTTGGCCAAAAGGCCAAAATGTGTATTTATCATAAATCTCCATATCACACAGAACCAGCCAGTGATCCCCCAAAAGCCCTCTAAATTAATGTCAATTAAGTATTTAATCAATACATATCAGAGCTAGCATGGTCGTTCTAAATATGTGTAAATTTATGATGTAGCAGAGTTTTATGCTGCCCACTGTCGTCAGAGCACCACGTAAATCAACAGCTGCACTTATGGGGAGAAAGGACCCTAAAAAGCCTAAGGCTGCACCAGAAACATGCATTCTGGCTCCTTCTGTCCCCACCCCCTCCAAAACAGCAGTTTAGCTGAGATATCAACCTTGACCTTGGTTTCTTTTCTATAAAACAAAAAGATGACCTCCAAAGCTCCTCCCAGCTTCAGTCTTTGGTGATCTGAAGCATAATTCATTGATTTATGTGATCATAGAGAATAAGCTGTCCTGTTTCTGCCATGGAGCTCTGATGTATTTGATGGTAAATGTTTCATTGAATATGCAACTCCAAATCGAAGCATAGGGGCAATTTGAGCTGATTTAAAATGATCTGCATTATGAATCAGTTTTTAGGAAGGCACTGTGAACACTGTTAAAGAGAACCAGAGCTGGACAGTATTTAAAACAGTAAAAACAGACGCTAATCAGAAACCACTGCAAGAGGGGAAAGGAGAGGCCAGGGTTATACTGGGCTCAACTCCGAATAGAACAAGAAAAAATGGGAATTTGTGGCCAAGGAGCAGGTTGCAGAGGTCAGGGAATGGAGAAGAATGAGAGGATAGCAAGGGAATAGGGAGATTCTTGCAAAACTGACTAGACAGTATTCTTGCTAAAGGCAGACCAGAATGAGCAGATATCAAGAGTGGAAGATTCTCTCTAAACAAGATTCTTGCTAAAATCACATGATGGCGGCCCTACAAGGTCAGACACAAGGACACAAGGACAGACACAAGGACAGGTCAAAGCCTCGTTGAGAAGAGGGCTTAGAGGAGCCTGACTAAAGTTGGTCAAGGAAAGAGTCCTTGCTAACACCACCTGAGTTAGTATCCTGAGGGGCACTAAAGGGATCAAACAGGAAGTTGATGGGCTGGAATGAGGCATTCTTACAAAAGTTCTAGACACATATTAAGCATTCAGTAAATATTTACTAATTTGATCACTGGCTAGATGTTCTGGCACTTCATGTCTTTCCTTGAATGTAATGGATTCTGATTGTAATTTATTATCAACAGGAAAAGTGGAACACAGGCGCCTATTAACCGTGCCAATGATTTTAGAAAGCATTTTTCATTATTACATCAATATGATATCAATATGAACAAATTAAAGAACAATTGTCTTTTTCTAACAAGAAAAGAAACATTCTATAAAAATATAGAATATATATATGTGTGTATGTGTATATATGTAAGAAATATACTTTGAAATGGGAAAAACACAGAAAATATAAATAGGAATTATAATTCCACCATTATCAAAATTTTGGGATTTTTTGTTCCAGGTGTTTTTCTCTGTATATGTTCTAATTTTGTCAGAGTCAAGATTACGATTAGAGTTTTCCAGGTCATTTAATCTTCTACTAAACATCATTTGTAATAAATGCTTTGTTTGCTGTTGTAGTCGCTAAGTCATGTCAGACTCTTTGTGACTCCATGGACTGTATGGAGTCCATGGAGCCCACCAGGCTCCTCTGCCCATGGGATTTCCCAGCAAAGAATACTGAAGCAGGTTGCTATTTCCATCTCCAGGGAAACTTCCCGACTCAGAGATCAAACCACTTCTCCTGCTTGGCAGGCGGAATCTTTACCACTGAACCACCTGTGAAGCCCTAATAAATGCTTCAGTTCAGTTCAGTTCAGTTCAGACGCTCAGTCTAAAAAAAAAAAAAGATGCCTGACTTTACAACTCCCTGAGGACTGACACGTGTCTATTCTGTAAATGAACACCCAAGGGGTAACTTACAACATGGGAACATTGAAAGGAAGGGTAAGGTCTTGGGAACAGTCTTAGGTTATACCAAACAGCATCTTAAAACACATTTAACCAAAACCTACAGAAAGAATTTTTCTGAGCCTCAGAGAAACCAACCTTTTTTGGCAGCTCATGAAATTTCTATCAGCTGCCCCACACCTGACATCATCAAAGTAAAAATGTACCAGTGTGTCTTCTTAGCCTAATCAATATAGTTAGTTTAAATTTCCCATTTACTTTTCATTGTCATTTTCTGCCTGCTTCCAGCATTAGGCTCCTTTTGGTTAAGTCCCAAATCCATGCTATGGTGGATCAGAGGGTAAAGCCTCTGTCTACAATGCGGGAGACCTGGGTTCGAGCCCTGGGTTGGGAAGATTCCCTGGAGAAGGAAATGGCAGTCCACTCCAGTACTATTGCCTGGAAAATCCCATGGACAGAGGAGCCTGGCAGGCTGCAGTCTATGGGGTCGCAAAGAGTCGGACACGACTGAGCGACTTCCCTTCATGTATGACTAAATCTTCATGCCATGTGTCCAAACTTCCATGGAGGTTCTCTTTCAACTTCTTTGGTGCTGGAGTACTAGAGTGATGAAGACCTACTAATAATTATTAGCAGAATGGGATGGATTAGATGGTAGGATGGCATCACTGACTCAATGGACATGAGTTTGAGCAAGCCCCGGGATGTGGTGAAGGACAGGGAGGCCTGGCACGCTGCAGTCCATGGGGTCACAAAGAGTTGGACATGACTGGGCAACTGAACAACAACAGCAAGAGAGAACAGTGCAACTGAGAGGGAAACGCAAGAAGGAGCAGCCAGAGAACAGACTTCTTTGTAGTAAATGTATTTGTAGATTTATAACATATTTTACCATTAAGGTTCATCTGATTCAACACAAATAAGGCTGATAACAGTGTCAGGACTGAAGAAACTCTCATTTTTGATACTTCCTCTAAAGTGAGAACCAATGCCAAGTTCTTTCTGTCAATGACACCAAAGTTCTGAAGAGCTTCCACAAATAGGACTTACTATGGGCCATTTCTTTCCTGATTGCTGCTCCCAAGTTATTAGCCCAAAAAGTATACTATAGGTCAGGACCTATATTCTCCTATTGCTATAAAATAGCAAATTGTATGTTACTTCAGTAAGGAATATTAAAGATGAGTAGTACAAAGAATTATATTACCTTAAATTCTCAAGATGGACAGGGAGGCTTGGCATGCTGCAGTCCATGGGGTCACAAAGAGTTGGACACGACTGAGCTGAACTGAACTGAACTGAACCATCTTCTCACTTGGTTTAAAGATGGCCTTATTGGTTTCCCTAGCTTGATTTAAGTTTAGACAACCTAATTCTCCATTCTAGCACTTGACCTCCTTTCACTTAGAGCATTTTTTTGTAGAAGACTTGTCATCATAAATTCTGTCTACCACTTTGAGATGTATATAAACTGTTATAAAGTCTACTGCTAGTTTTACAACCTAGGGGTGTCTTTCTCAAGGACATGGGAATCATGTTCTTAAAATGTAATCATCAAGGAACAGAGTCCCCTATCTCCCAGTCCCTATAGGAGGATAGGAGCATAACTTGATGACCTTCATCACAGAGATTAAAATTGAATATTTGCAAATTCAGAAAATAACTCCATGTGCTCAACACATCCCACTGATCAACCTCCCCTACCATCCTCCAGTATTTTTCCACTAGTTCATCCCAGCCCTTAAAACACTCCCTCCCCTTTGCTGCAGTAGATGTGAGCTCAAACTTTGTTCTAGCCTCTTGCTCTCCTATTGCAATAGCCTTCAATAAACTTTCCCTTGCCTGTTTAACTTTGACCACTGCAATTTTTGCTTTGACAAGGGTTTATCATTTCTACAGCTCTGCCCTTCAAGGAATAAAAGGTAAAAGATCCTCTTCTTTCAGCTTCAAAGAGTTACTTTTTCACAATTATTCATAACAAAGGACCCACAATTCCTTCAGGGTATAATGTCTATAAGATATCTGCTGCAAATTGCTGGCAAGCATATATGTTTGTTTATAGGGATTTCTATTCTCCATCATCATCATTACTCAGTTCAGTTCAGTTCAATTCAGTTGCTCAAGTCATGTCTGACTCTTTGCAACCCCATGAATCGCAGCACGCCAGGCCTCCCTGTCCATCACCAGCTCCCGGAGTTCACTCGCTCACGTCCATCGAGTCCGTGATGCCATCCAGCCGTCTCATCCTCTGTCGTCCCCTTCTCCTCCTGCCCCCAATCCCTCCCAGCATCAGAGTCTTTTCCAGTGAGTCAAGTCTTCACATGAGCTGGCCAAAGTACTGGAGTTTCAGCTTAAGCATCATTCCTTCCAAAGAAATTCCAGGGCTGATCTCCTTCAAAATGGACTGGTTGGATCTCCTTGCAGTCCAAAGGACTCTCAAGAGTCTTCTCCAACACCACAAATGCTTATTGGATTTTGGCCAGAAACTGCCTGGTCCTGGGAAAGCACTGGGAAGCATGCAGACACAATCCATGCTGGAAACTTTAGTCCAGCATCAGTGTTACAAGGATAGACGTTTGCAAAGCTTTAATATGTTTTTCTCTTTTGCTCCAGTCTTTGGAGACATGCCTTGGCTTGGGAGGGGAAAATGAGAATTATATAAGGAAAGCAAAGAGACAGACCAAGGTAATATCAACTTCATGCAACTTTAGTCTAGCATCAGTGTTACAAAGGTAACCACTTGCAAAGCATTAGTATGTGTTTCTCGTTTGTTTTTCTCTTTGCTCTGATCTTTGGAGACATGCCACTGCTTGGAAGGGGAATGAGAATTATATAAGGAAAGCAAAGAGGCAGAGGAAGGTAATTCTCACCTTCATGCACTAACAATAATGGTTTTTCAGCAAAAGCTAGCCTTCCAGGCTGGGCTGGTGACCAGAGAAAGGATGCCCAGCTTTCCTTGTCTCTCCATTAGTGTATAAAAAGCAAGGCTTGGAGGACTAAACCATGTAGGGTTCATAGAGGAGGAGAAGGGAACCCAGAGGCGGGAAGGAGGTCAAGACAAGTGCTTTGGGCCACTCTGGCTACTATGACAGAAATACCATAGACTGGGTGACGTAGTGAAAGTGAAAGTTGCTCAATTGTGTCCGACTCTTTGTGACCCCATGGACTATACAGTCCATGGAATTCTGGAGTCCAGAATTCCAGAATTCTCCAGTCCAGAACACTGGAGTGGATAGCCTTTTCCTTCTCCAGGGGATCTTCCCAGCCCAAGGATCGAACTCAGGTCTCCCGTATTGCAGGCGGATTCTTTACCAGCTGAGCCACCAGGGAAGGCCTGGGCGGCTTAGGCAACAAACATTTAAGGCTCACAGTTCTAGAGGCTGGGAAGTCTGAGATCAGGGTGACAGCAGAGTTTCTGGGGAGAACCCTCCTTCTGGTCTGCCTCCATTGTCTTCTTGCGTGTCCTCACACGGTGGAGGGAAAGAGAGGAAGCTCTGATCTCTTGGTCTTACAAGCACACTAATCCCATTATGGGGGCTCCATTCTCAGGACCTCATCTAGACTTAACCACTCCTCAAAGACCCAAAACCATCACTGTGGGGAGGTAAGTTTTAAACCTATGAAATTTGTGGGGAGGGATGCAAACATGCAGTCCAAAACTACAAGCCAACAGGTACACAATAGTTCAAGTGAGGATACCCCCCCAGGATGGAGTTCTGGCCTTACTACTGGGTCAGGCTATGACAGAGTCAGCTTACAGGCTACCCTATATTCCAATCCTGGGTCCAGACATGTTACAAAATTTGGTTGCACAAAAACATGGTCATTCTGAAGGATGCCTTGAAGGTCAGCTTCATGGGGCCAGTTTGAGAATCAGGCTCAGGGATCTGCAGACAGCAAAACAGAGAGAGCAGATGTATCCCAGAGATACTGCCTGGGCATGAAAACAGACTGCCACTTCCCCAGTTCCAAGCCAGAGAACTCACAACCCAAAGCCATCTTAGGGGAAAAGCCAGGAGAGGCTGCTGCTGCTGCTGCTGCTAAGTCGCTTCAGTCGTGTCCGACTCTGTGCGACCCCACAGATGGCACCCCACTGGGCTCCGCCATCCCTGGGATTCTCCAGGCAAGAACACTGGAGTGGGTTGCCATTTCCCTCTCCAGTGCATGAAAGTGAAAAGTGAAAGTGAAGTCGCTCAGTCGTGTCTGACTCAGCGACCCCATGGACTGCAGCCCACCAGGCTCCTCCGTCCATGGGATTTTCCAGGCAAGAGTGCTGGAGTGGGGTGCCATTGCCTTCTCCGCAAGAGAGGCTATTGGAGCAAATTTCACTATAAAGGAGTTATTTCAACACAACTGAGGCCTTTTCAATTAAATTGGATGGGACAAGATTTAAACCGGATAGAACCAGAAGCCAAATTTTGCCTAATAACCCACAGGTGGGTCCAGAGAAGGATCAGATCACACAGGCAAAATGAAGGCATCACATTTTCTCTGCAGCAGGAGTTAAACCGATGCTGCTGTACAGCAGCCAAGCCTGACTGCACACAGAGGTATGTTTCACCCTGACAACAGCCCTCAGGCATCAGTGCTTATCCACATTTACAAACGAGGAGGAGGAGGTACAAATAGATATAAACTTTCTGTGGTCACAAAACTAGTGAGTGGTGGTGTACTAGGACCCAAACCCAGGTCAAGCTCCATTCAGTCGCTCAGTCGTGTCCAACTCTTTTCGACCCCATGGACTGCAGCATGCCAGGCCTCCCTGTCCATCACCAATTCCCGGAATTTACTCAAACTCATGTCCATTGAGTCAGTGATGCCATCCAACCATCTCATCCTCTGTCGTCCCCTTCTCCTCCTGCCTTCAATCTTTCCCAGCATCAGGGTCGTTTCCAATTAGTCTGCTCTTCAAATCAGGGGGCCAAAGTATTGGAGTTTCATCTTCAACATCAGTCCTTCCAATGAATATTGAGGACTGATTTCCTGAGCTTGCTAAGCCTCTTATCAGTCTCCATCAGAGGGCAGACAGACTGAAAATCGCAATCAAAAAATCACAATCACAGGTCAAGGTTAGGGCCCAATCTAGAACCCATGTTTGTAATCCATACCCCACATGGTCCCTGATCAGAGTATAACTAAGCAAAAAGCCCACATCATCAGGAGCCCATTAAAAATCAAAAGGAAGATACCATGTGAAGCTTCAGTATCAGAGTGTTGCAGGAAGGGGAACCCCCTTCCAGGGCCTGAGAGTGGGTCTTCTCTAACATGAGGAGTCGAATTTTCTGAGGAGACACACAGGCTGACATAGCAAGAGACTTTCCTGGGAAGGGGCACCCAGGCAGGATAACGAAACCCAGGAAAGCTGCTAGCCACGTGACTCACGGTCTCAGGGTTGACGGTACTGGGATTCGTTTCCAGGTTGTTTCTGGCCAGTCACCTTGCTTGGCGCACGTTTGGTCTGACTCAGGGTCCTTACTGGTGGCTCGGGCATCTCTCAGCAAAGATGGATTCCAGCATGAAGGATTCTGGAGTGAAGGTAGGACGTATGGACTGGTGTCTTTCCTTCTTGTGGCCCCTTCCGAATTCTCCCGGTTAGTTTCCAGTTGCAGCACCATGTTCGGGACCTCTTTTGGCAAGATAACCCATGCAAGTGGTTATCATTGTGAATGGCCAAGGTGGGCAGTTTCAGTTCAAAGTTCCCCTAACAAATTTTCAAAAATACACTACTGGCCAGCAAAGCTACATAACTTCAAAGTGCCTCGTGCCTGGTGACACAATGCAACCTCAAAACTGAAAAATAAAAACAAACCTAAAAAAATATATATATATGTATATATAAAAGTAGTGGCAAAAATTAAAGACAAAATGAGAACAATGAAGAGAAAAGGAATGCTGGAAGAGGTTGCCTGTGAGCGTTGTATTTTTAGGGAAAGAAAGGGAGAAGGATGATTTTTCTTCCCAAGACTGGATCAAACTCTGAGGTTTGAGTAAAGAAATGACCTTCAGCCATAGCAGAGAATAATAAAAGACAATTTCCAGTAAGTATGCTAGCTCGAATTAATGACTTACTTTTTATTTTTAAGCTCAATTCAGTAGAGATTTACATGCATTAGGTTACAATGATTAACATTTGAAATCTGACCTTGAAATAATCTTTACATTGTAAATTCTTAATGATCAAAACAATGTTCTCAGTGATTAAAACATATTAGAAATTAATTATTAAAAGAATAATTGCAAATACACATTCCTAAAATCTCAAGGCTTTTAAACCATTTATACAAATGACTGAACATTTTTTACATTTACAAAAAAAAAGCCTCCATCTGATTCTCATTTTCATTGTCAATCCAACAAGAAAAATAGTACCTCTTTGCCTCTTCTTTTCTGTCATCTTGCAAACTAGAAATGAACACAACTACTTTTGATCCCATCAAAGCCAAACAGAAAATTGTTCCATAAAATTCTGTAACATTAAGGAATAATCCCCAGAACTTTCTTAAGATTAATAAAAGGTCAGCAGTCTTGATGATCATTTGTCTTTTTAAAAAATCACTTTAAAAAACAAACAGTTTAATAACATATAGTCAGGACACAGTCTTCCTGCTATATCAAACAACCACGATTGAGGTTCAAACTGTTAACAGGACAAGTGGAATTATTTAGCAAACTGCATTTGCCTGAACACTTTTTTCTGAGTAATAAGGTTTCAAGAAATAGTTATATCTCACTACATAGAGAAAAAAAACTCAACCAGATATTGGTTTCATGTATTTTAAGCAATCTTTCCCAATGCCATGGCTTTCCTTAACCTGAATACGCTTATCCCAAATAGATTTCCTTTTGATAGAAAGTCAAGTCGCTGAGTCGTGTCTGACTCTTTGCAACCCCATGGACCGTAGCCTACCAGGCTCCTCCCTCCATGGGATTCTCCAGGCAAGAGTACTGGAGTGGGGTGCCATTTCCTTCTCCAGGGGATCTTCCCAACCCAGGGATCGAAGCCAGGTCTCCCGCATTCCAGGCAGACGCTTTAGCCTCTGAACCACCAGGGAAGCCCAGGAACCCCTGAATGTGTACAAGCTGGTGCTGACTGTGGCTTCCACTGGCCAAGAACCAGAATGAGGGTCTCTCAGATGCGCTGGCCTCCCAAGAGCTGGTCACACCTGGACAACTCTCCTGGGGAGATGCAAGAACATCCCTTACACTCTCCTTGTCCATGGGGTCCCATCAGAAGTGACGAGGTTTAATGAAAAAAAAAAAGAAAAGGTAATTTGCTAGGGCATTTGATATATGCCCTTTTCTGAGTTGTTAAACATTACTTTTAGTAATTTACTTTATATTGATCATTAGCATATCTTTTCCAAAATAAAGCAGTGATATTTAAAATGCTACCTTTATTAAATTTTTATTGCTAAATAACAAATTATCCAAGCTTAGTGGTTTAAAGTAACACAGATGTATTATTCCACGGTTTCCATAAGCCAAGATTCAGCACATTTTAACTGGTTTTTTTGCTCAGGATTTCTGCTATGGACTGTTTGTGCCACCTCAAAATTAATATGTTGAAACTCTAATCATCCAAGTGCTGGGATCTTTCAGAAGTAATTAGGATTAGAAGAGTTCAAGAGGGTGGACCCCCATTATAGGATTAGTGCCTTAAAAGAAAAGGAAGCGACCAGAGCTTTCTCTTTCTTGTGATTACACAGCAAGAAGGCAGCCACATGCAAACCAGAAAGAGGGTCCTCACCAGACACGGAATCCACCAGCACACGGATCTTGGACTTCCAAGATCTTGAACAGTGAGAAACAAATGTTTGTTGTTTAAGCGACCCAGTCTCTGGTATTTTTGTTACAGCAGCGTGAGCTGACCAAGACAGCCTCGCAAGGCTGAAACCATCTTGTTAATTGATTAACCAGGTGCATCCTCATTTGGAGGTTCAGTGACAGAAAATCCACTTCTAAGCTACCACAGTGTGGTGGCAGAATTCATGGCCTTTCGGCTGTAGACATAAGGTCCTCATCTTCTTGCTTACTGCCAACGGGGGGCTACTCTCAGCTACTAGAGGCTACATTCAAGCCCTTGCCATGTGGCCTCCTCCACAGGACCCCTTACACTTCAAATCCACCTCTTCAGGAAGGACTCGGTCCCTTTAGAGGTCATTAAGTCAGGCTCACTCAATAAGTTAACTGATTTGGAACCTTTAAAATCCCTTCACTTATTTCATATAGCATTACCCAACATGATATTCCAGAGAAGGCAATGGCACCCCACTCCAGTACTCTTGCCTGGAAAATTCCATGGGCGGAGGAGCCTGGTAGGCTGCAGTCCATGGGGTCGCTAAGAGTCGGACACGACTGAGTGACTTCCTTTTCAATTTTCACTTTCACGCACTGGAGAAGGAAATGGCAACCCACTCCAGTGTTCTTGCCTGGAGAATCCCAGGAATGGGGGAGCCTGGTGGGCTTCTGTCTCTGGGGTCGCACAGAGTCGGACACGACTGAAGCAACTTAGCAGCAGCAGCAGCAGCAACAACATGATATTCATAGTCTTGTTCACACTTAAGAAGAGAGGGGTATTAGGACTTTCCTGGTGGTCCGGTGGCTAAGACTCTGCACTGCCAATGCAGGGGACTTGGGTTCAATCAACCCCTGGTCAGGGAACTGGATCCCACCAACTGCAATTGAGAGTTTACATGCCACAACTAAGACCCAGCAAAGAAGTAATTTTTTTAAAAAAGAGAGAGAGAGAGGGAGAGGGCTTACCTGGTGGCTTAGCAGTAAAAGAAAAAAATCTGCCTGCCAATGCAGGAGACGTGGGTTCAATCCCTGGGTCAGGAAGATTGCCAAGTAGAAATTTAAAAAAACAAAGAGAGAGAGAAGGGTGTTATATAGATTATGTACATCGGGGAGCAGGAATGTGGGACTGCCTCACAATTCTATGGTTTAGATTCTCTGGAGAACCTTAACTAATACACATGGTCATTGTATGAATTACAACTCAGGCCCCTCTGTATGTCACTCCAAACCCAATCAGTAACTGTATATTATCCACTGTCTTGCAGTGAGCAAAAATGGCAATCCCTTGAGGGTTTTTTGATGTGCATGACAGCTAAAGGGCCCAGGAAGAGCTGTATTCCACATAACCTTGAGGCTGTACTTGATTTGTTTTACGCAGAATGCAGTGAATGTGTAGTCTCTCTTATGATACCTTACTATAGGTGTTCTTTTACCCTGATGACATATAAAGTGGGGAAAAAAGAGAAAACAGGGAATGCGCCTGTTGCAGATGATACAATAATAACTACCAGGTAGAAATTTTCAGCTGCAGGAAACTGAAAACCTAGCCAAAGGGGCTTAAGCAATAATAAAGACGTGTGTTACTTCATATAATAAGAAACCTGGGGAGAGAAAGGGAGATTCCAGTATGGATCATTCAGTTGCTCATGATGAATGTGGGTTCTTTCCTTNTCTCCTCTTTCACTTTCATCAAGAGGCTTTTTAGCTCCTCTTCACTTTCTGCCATAAGGGTGGTGTCATCTGCATATCTGAGGTTATTGATATTTCTCCCAGCAATCTTGATTCCAGCTTGTGCTTCTTCCAGCCCAGCGTTTCTCATGCTATACTCTGCATATAAGTTAAATAAGCAGGGTGACAATATACAGCCTTGACGTACTCCTTTTCCTATCTGGAACCAATCTGTTGTTCCATGTGCAGTTCTAACTGTTGTTTCCTGACCTGCATATAGGTTCTCAAGAGGCAGGTCAGGTGCTCTCCCATCTCTTTCAGAATTTTCCACAGTTTATTATGATCCACACAGTCAAAGGCTTCAGTAAGGTCAGTGAAGCAGAAGTAGATGTTTTTCTCTGGAATTCTGTTGCTTTTTCCATGATCCAGCAGATATTGGCAATTTGATCTCTGGTTCCTCTGCCTTTTCTAAAACCAGCTTGAACATCTGGAAGTTCACAGTTCACATATTGCTGAAGTCTGGCTTAGAGAATTTTGAGCATTACTTTACTAGTGTGTGAGATGAGTGCAATTGTGTGGTAGTTTGAGCATTCTTTGGCATTGCCTTGAAAGCAAGATTAGTTGATATGAAGACCAATTTGCAATCCCATGGACTGTAGCCTGCAAGGCTCCACTATCCATGGAATTCTCCAAGCAAGAATACTGGAGTGGGTTGCCATTCCCTTCTCCAGAGGATCTTCCCTACCCATGGATCAAGCCTGGGTCTCCTGCATTGCAAGTGGATTCTTTACTATCTGAGCCACTAGGGAAGCCCACAACATAATACACACTACTAAGAGAATAAACAGATTGAAAGCAGGAGGAGAAGGGGCAACAGAGGATCAGATGGTTGAATGGCATCACCTACTCAATGGACATGAGTTTAAGCAAACTCCAGGAGATAGTGAAGGACAGGGAAGCCTGGCGAGCCGCAGTCCATGGGGTCACAAGACTCAGACACGACTTAGCAACTGAACAACAACAAGAGAATAAAAGACAAAAACCACATGATTAGACACAGGAAAGGCATTTGGAAAACCCTGGTACACTTTTATAATAAGTCATTCAAAAATGTAGGAACAGAATGGAACTTTCTCAACCTAATAAATGCTCTACAAAAACCCATAGCTAACATCAGCCTTAATGGAGAAAGACTGAAAACTTTGCCACTAACAGCAAAAACAAGTCAAGAATGTCCCCTCACCACTTCTATTCCACAATGTACTGGAGGTTCTAGCCAGTGAAATTAGATAAGAAAAAGAAATAAAAGGCATCCAGATTAAAAAGAAGTAAAACTTTCTCTTTTTGCAGATGATATATAGAGAAAATCTTAAGAAATCCACAAAATAAACTGTTAGAGTTAATGAAGAGCTCAGAAGGCTGTGGGATACAAGATCAGTTTACAGAAATTAACTGTGTTTCTGAATATACAGGGTGATGAACAATCCCAAAAAAACCTTCCATTTGCAATAATATCAAAAAGAATAAAATAGGCAGGAATTATATATAACAAAAGAAGTATAAAACATAAACAGTGAAAACTACAAAACATCATTGAAAGAAATTTTTAAAGATCTAAACAAATGTAAAGACATTTCATATTCATAGACTGGAAGACTTAATATAGTCAAGATAGTCATAACAGTCAATTTTATGGTCAGTGTGGCCAGGCTATAGTTTCCACCTATTAAATCAAATATTAATCAAGGTGTTGCTATGAAGGTATTTTTTAATAAATGTGATTATTATCTATAAACAGTTGACTTTAAGTAAAGGAGATTATCTTAAATAATTTGGTGGGCCTGAATCAATCAGTTGAAAGTCCTAACAATATCACTGAGGTTTTCAAGTAGAAAACTGATTTCCTGGTGGCTCAGTGGTAAAGAATCTGTCTCCCAAAACAGGAGATGAAGGTTCGATCCCTGGGTTGGGAAGATCCCCTGGAGAAGGAAATGACAACCCACTCCAGTATTCTTGCCTAGAGAATCCCAGGGACAGAGGAGTCTGGTAGCTCCCAAGGACAGAGGGCTACATTCCATGGGGCTGCAAAAGAATCAGACATGACTTAGTGACTAAACAATAACAACATTCCAAGTAGAAAATATTCTACCGTGGTCTGCAGTTTCTGCTCATATCCCAGGGTTCTACCCTGCCCTTTAGACACCCTGGCCTACAGATTTCAGATTTGCCTAACCAGCCCCCACAATTGCATGAGTCAATTTAGGGCTGTGTGTGTGAGTGTGTGTGCATGTGTGTGTGTGTGTGCATGTCTGTGTGTGTCTTGTCAGTTCTTTTTCACTGATAAACCCTAACTGATATAATGGTTATACCTCTTAAATTCTCTACAAATGCAACACACTCTCACTCCAAATCCTGGCTGGCTTTTTTTGCAGGAATTGACAAATTGATCCTAAAAATCATATAGAAATTCAGGAGACTCAGAATACCCCCAAAAATCTTGAAAAATAAAAAAAAATTTGGAAGACTTACATTTTCCAATTTCAAAATGTACTACAAAGCTACAGTTAACAACATAGTGTGATATTGGCATAAGGATAGACATTATAGAGCAGTGGGAAAGAATTGAGAGTCCAGAAGTAGACCCATACACTTACGAGCAATTGACTTCCAACAGGGTGCCATGGAAATTGAGACCGTTAGATATTCATACACAGAAGAATGAAGCTGGACCCTTGCTTCACACTATATACCAAAAAATTAGCTCAAAATGGATCAAAGATCTAAAAGTAAAAGCTAAAACTATAAAACTATTAGAAGAAAACACAGGTGTAAATCTTTGTGAGCTTCAGTTAGACACTGGTTTCTAGGATATGGCATCAAAAGCACAAGCAACTAAAGAAAAAAATTGATTGAACTTCATCAAAATCAAAAATTTTTGTGCTTCCAGTGAAAGCGCTCAGTCATGTCCGACTCTTTGCGACCCCATGGACTATACAGTCCATGAAATTCTCTAGGCCAGGATACTGGAGTGGGTAGCCTTTCCCTTAACCAGGAAATCTTTCCAACCCAGGGATTGAATCCAGGTCTCCTGCATTGCAGGCGGATTCTTTACCAGCTCAGCCACAAGGGAAGCCTTTGTGCTTCAAAGGAAAGTGAAGGTAGAATGGGAGAAGATATTTGTAAATTACATATCTGCTAAGGGTTGAGTTTACAGAATATACAAAGAGAAGACTTATAGCTCAACAATAAAAAGACAAACAATCCAATTTAAAAATGGACAAATGACTTGAATAGATGTTTCTCCATAGAAGATACACAATGGTCAATAAGAAACATGAAAATTTGCTCAACACCATGGTCATAAGGAAATGCAAACAGAAAGCACAATGAAATACTATTTCATATTTACTAGGATAGCTGTAATCAAAAAGACAGACAAAACAAGTGTTGTGAGGATGCAGAGGAACTGCAACCCTCATACATCACTGGTGGAAATTAAAATGATGCAACCACTTTTGAAAACAGTTTGGCAGCTCTGCAAAATTCCACTCTTCATATATACCCAAGAGAATTAAAAACATATATTCACATAAAATGTTGTACGGAAATATTCATTGCAGACATATTCGTAACAACCCAAAATGAAAATAATACAAATGTCCAAGTGATGAATGAATGAATAAACAAAAAGATGGTATATCCTTGTAATGGGATATTCTTCCACATAAAAATTAATGAAGTACTGCGTGTGTGCATGCTCAGTCACTCAGTTGCATGCAACGCTTTGCAATCCTATGTACTATAGCCTGCCAGGCTCCTCTGTCCATAGAATTTTCCAGACAAGAATACTGGAGTGAGTTGCCATTTCCTCCTCCAGGGAATTTTCCTGACCCATGGATTGAACCCTTATCTCCTGCATCTTCTGCATTGGCAGGTGGGTTCTTTCCCACTGAGCCACCTGGGAAGCCTCAACTAAGTACTGATATATGCCAAACCATGGATGAATTTTGAAAACATTATGCTAAATAAAAGAAGCCAGTCACAGATGGCCAGATACTATACGATTCCATTTGTATGAAATGTCCAGAATAGGCAAGTCCATAGAAACAGAGTAGATTTAATGGTTAGAAGGGGCTGAAGGGAGAGGAATTGGGGTGACTGCTAAGGGACCAGGTGTTTCTTTTGAGGGTGAAGAAAACTTTCTGGGATTGGACAGCACTGATAGTCCTACAGGTTTTGAATATACTAAAAACAACGGGATTGGATATTTTTAAAGGGTGAATTTTACATGTGAATTGTATCTAGTTTTTAAAAGTACAGTGAGAATTTGAAGTTCCTAAGAGTGTTCCCCCAAAAGATATAAGGGGAAGGGGGTGGAAAGGACAAGTGTTGCTAAGGTAATGAGAAGCAGGGGCTTCTGTGTGGGTGTGGAGTGGTGGGTGAGAAATGTTTGTTTTGCAGGAGAACTAGTGGAACGGAATCCAAGACAGAGGTCACAGAAAAACCAGGAAGGAGCTCGGGGAAGGAATGGGGAATGGAAAGGTGTGAAAGCAACTTAGAAGGAAGAGAAAGTCACTCCTCAGAAGGGACAGGACCTTGGGGAGGAATCTGGTGGCCCAAGGACTCGGACCGGATAGAAAGCATGTTTGAGGAAGATAGTTCTTCTGGGCAAAAGAACGAGAGAAACGGACTTTTCTTAGGAGCTACCTTGAAGTATAGTCTTGTACCCATGTAAGATTCTTCCAGAAGCTCTAATAAAGACACAAAACTCTTTTGAGGCTGTGCCTCCTTACACAGCACAACTCAGGCCAGGAAGTGAATACAAAACGCCTCAAGGATGCACTCTATCTAAACTATTATGAGTCCTACTTGATGGAATTTTACTGCACAAGTCATTTAGAAACAGTTTCTGGACTCACTGCTCTTCTGAAGGTGAGCAAATCAATCTCACTTACTAAATGTGTCAGATGTGCAAAATGACAAAATAAGAAATACAGATGAACTGACTCCCCGACAGGCCTGGCTGGAAATTCAATCCACAGCCTCTCCATCCTAAATTCATTGCATTTCCACCCACTCTTTCTTTAGAATTGCTCAGTAAAATGTTGGACAGCATTCCCCAAAGTCTCAAAGGTCTGCACATTCAACATCCATTTTAAAAATATGTAAAACATGGGCCTTTTTCTTTTCCTGTATTCAAAATATAGAGTTTATGCTCTTTATATATGGAGTCCAGAAAACCTGTACAGATGAACCTCTTGGCAGGACAGGAATAGAGACACAGACACAGAGAACTGATATGTAGACACCGTGGGGAGGGAAGTATGAGACGGACTGGGGGAGCAGCATGGACACGTGTACACTCCCATGTGTAACACAGACAGCGAGTGGGGAGCGGCTGCCCAGCACAGGGAGCTCCGGGGCTCCGCCACGACCTCGAGGGGCGGGAGGGAGGCTCACGAGGGAGGGATATATGTATACATACAGCCGATTCACTTTGCTGTGCAGCAGAAACTGATGCAACACTGTAAAGCAGTCATATTTCAAAACAAAAGAAAACAAACCATAGAAGTATGCTCTTGTAATTAGAGGACTCAAAAGAGTGTGTTTCTCCTTGGTCGTCACAGCGTCAATCATGAGAATTCATACTTTTGTGGGCAAGGGTTTCTCATACGTGATAAATCACTTCGTTTTTGTGTATTACTGGTTATTTTTTAGCTACGTTACAATTGTGGGAAATATCCATTAGTCAGTATTTATCAAAATTGTGTTGGAAAGGCTGATGTTGAAGCTGAAACTCCAATACTTTGGCCACCTGATGGGAAGAGCTGACTCATTGGAAAAGACCCTGATGCTGGGAAAGACTGAGGGCAGGAGGAGAAGGGGACGACAGAGGATGAGATGGCTGGATGGCATCACCGACTCGATGGACATGAATCTGAGTGAACTCCGGGAGTTGGTGATAGACAGGGAGGCCTGGCGTGCTGCGATTCATGGGGTCGCAAAGAGTTGGACACGACTGAGCGACTGAACTGAACTGAACTGAAGAGAACAGTAAACAAGAATTTGGGGCCACCTACTCCTGTGTTTTGTTTTCTGTGAGTTTACCAGTCAACTCTTCACTTTTACCTAAAAGCAGTTCCAAACGCTGAAACAGTCACGGGGGAATATAAATGCACTCTGATGCTGCAATGAAGATCGCCGCTTAGATTGTGTCTGTGGCCCATCTTTGCTTTTGGTTCCATCTTAATCTTTTCACTGGTGTCAGCACGCCTTTTCTAGCTACTCATAGTAAATATTTACTGCATTTACTGCTGAGCTTTGCAGGCCTGCGGGTCTTTGTTGCAACAATTCAACTCAGCCATTGTAAGAACAGTGCAGCCACAGACAATATGAAAATGGATGGGTACAGCTATACTCTTATAAAACATTTACCAAAAAACAAGCATCAGGCCAGATTTGGTCCATGGACACTGGTTTGTCAGTCACTGGTTTACACTATGTTGTTGTCATTCAGTCACCAAATCATGTCCAACTCTTCGCAGAACGGCAGCACGCCAGGCCTCCCTGGCCCTCACCATTTCCCAGAGTTTGCCCAAGTTCATGTCCATTGCATTGTTGATGTCGTCCAACCATCTCATCCTCTGTCGCCCTCTTCTCCCTCTGCTTACACTATACTGGAGTCAAAAGTCATGATTGATGCTTTACAGTTGATACAGCTGTCGATGAATGATTACATTTCATATTTCTCCTAGTTCAGGGAAGTCACTTTTTTCTTTTCTTTGCACATTGCCAAATTATGTGGTAATGTTATGTCACAGATTTGAAGGTGACACGTTTTAATGGGAAGCAAACATGGTGATATACAGATAGACATTGCTCCAACTCTCCCCAACTCTGTACTTCCAGCTTTCTCTGTCCCTCCAAGCTGTAGACAGAGTTGAGCTCCCAAGGAAATGAGATGAGGGGGAAGGGTAGAACCACTTTTGGGTGGAAGCTGCGACATGATGATCAAAACCCTCTGCTTCTCTTCCGCAGTTCTTAACTTCCGAGAGGATTCAGCATGGTAAGATCTGGGGAGGCATGTTCTGAAACTGAGTGTGCTTTGGATTGGGAGCCAAGGCAGGCACCCAGGACATGATGGGGGTGCTGGTTTCCCCCCCGTGTGATAGCAGGTCACAGGTCACAGGTCACAGGCCCTCCCCGTGTGCCACTCCATTTGGTGTGTGCTCACCCCGCCCCTCCCTGATTACAGATGCTGGAGAGCCTGCTAGTTACCTTGAAGTCTTCTTATCCTAATCCTAACCTGTTCTCTTTCTCCATGATCCACTCCAAAAAGCTCACCTAGAACTCCTGATGCTTGCTTTCCACCTCTCACAGGAAAGTCCTCTCCGCTTTGTTCTGCTCTCCCATCTCCAGAAAATGTAGCTGTAATTCCCATTCCCACAGCTGTCTCTGGCTGGAGAAGACCCTTATTTTTCAACAGGGAGACGATCTTGCATATTTAAGTTCAACCTTCACATTTATCCCAGGCAGCTCAAGTTGTGAACAAATAACTTGTTATTAATAAAAATTTAACAGCTCTGATATAGAATTATTCTTTCCATAATTTAGAGTGGATTTAATGTTAGCCCTGAAATAATGTCTTCTGGGTTCTTTTGGCCATGCCATGTGACATGTGGGATCTTAATTCCCCAACCAGGGATTGAACCCAGGCCCCCTGCATTCGAAGCAAGGACTCTTATCCACTGGACCACCATACCTGGTCCAATGTCATTTTTTTTGATCCCTGGATGGGGAAGATCCCCTGCAGGAGGGCATGGCAACCCACTCCAGTATTCTTGCCTGGAGAATCCCATGGACAGAGGAGCCTGGTGGGCTACAGTCCACGGGGTCGCAAAGAGTCAAACACAATTGAAGCAACTTAGCATGCATGTGCGACCTTAAAAAGCCTCCAAACTATGGCGTTTACCCTCTGCTGTGTACCTAAGGGAGCCTGTCTAATACAGTGTGAAGACTTACAGTTTGGGAGCTGGTGAACATTCATTTCCGGGCCCTCAGATGGTTCACTTCTGCTCTCTGGGCCCCAGCGTGATCAGATGATTCTCATTTGCTAGTTACAAGACGCCCTGTACCAGAAAAACACATAGCCGCCAACGAGCCCTCGGGAGAGGGCATTCCTGCATACTGACAGCCACCACTATCCTCAGGCATATTTTCACCCAGAGGAATAAACATCTTAGGAGGAAGAGACACGAAATGCGAACCTTGAAGTCATAATTCAACGTCTAAGGACTCACAAACCGGTTCAGGTTTATTAGATGGCTAATAAAAATAAATCATGGTCATGTTTTTAAAATGACTTCCCATGTGTTGTGGTTACTTCTCGGGCACACTGTAAATTAGCTGTGAAGGGCTACTTCCTGCTGGGACTTTTTTTTTTTCTCCCTCAAATATAAAGGGTTATAAGGCTAAAGAATGCAGACACGCATCATGTCTGCAGAAATCATTAAAAAAGATCAAATGTAATATGTACTTTCAACATGGACAACGGGCTTTGAGATTTTCCATTCAGGCATCCTCGAACACCGCCTCCAGCGTTTGCCAATTACTTCTGACAAATACCATTTGGGCCTGAGTGATGCTGTAAGTGAAATAAAACAGTGGGAGGAAAAAAAAAACAGAGCATGATAAAAGGCATTTTTTTTTGGTCTACTGAGAACTTACTGTAAGTTATCCATTCACGGGGGAAGGCCTTGCTTCCTGCCAGGGACGGGCCCCATGTGATCCAGAGTTCTAAGGTGACTTTTGTTTGACAGTAATAGGAAGAGAAGACAAAACTCAGTTTTCAAGTCCCTTGAAAGGGAGTTTGCTCTTTTTTTCCCCCTCACAAAGGAAAATATGTCTATAAACAAAGGAAGGGACGGCAGGCACTGCTGCAAGCCCCACTCTGCACAATATGAGCTAGTGGATGAGAACAATGTTGTGAAATCAACCTGGCTCGGATCTGAGTGTGGAGCGTGTCAGAACCTGCAGGGCACCCAGGCCGGCATTTAGGGGGCAGCTGACTGGTCCTACCCGCATCCTATCTCTCCTGAAATCTCCTCCACTTCTGAGGTCTTTCTGTCCCAGATCCCATGGGTGGCCTCTGCCACGTGAGGACCACATCCACCCCGATGACCACCATCACCTTGGTCTTCAAGACACCAACGAAAGTCGACCTTAGTGCTAAAGGGAATCAGAAAGTAGCTCGTGGAAATAGCCAGAAAGAAGCTGGATGGATATAAAGGCTACCTGAAAGGGAATTGGCCTCCTACTCCCCTGGGTTGGGCTTTCCCCATGTATCAGAAGAACAGTGTCTGGTGGGGAAGAAATCCATTCACACGTGGCACCATCTGGTGCAGTGCTGGCCCCTAGGAAGCTTGCACTCCTTGGAACTCCTAAGTTAACGGCATAGCCCAGTCTGAAAAATCCCCGGACCCTTCTAGTCCAAGCCCCACAGCCCCCAGGCATCACAGTGGCTCAGTGAATTCAGAAGCACACCGCTGCACTGGGATCTATTTTTCTCCTGTGAACGCGAACCTCAGAAATGTAAGGGAGACTGGGGTTCCGAGGCTGATTGCCCAGCTGCCCCCAGCAAGGGGTGTGGGGGAAGAGCTGGGTGGCTTCTATCAGGCCACCTCCCCTGGCACTTCATAGGTATTTGAGAACTTCCATCCCTCAAACTCAAAGGGGCAAAACTGTGATAATCACAGAGAATCTGGCCTCCGGGGTCCTCCCAGCAGAGTCCCCGGGCCCCGCCTCACTGTCTGTAGGTGAGTGACTGCAATGGCAGCCTCGTGTCAAGGATGGGCATCCCCCAGCTGTGCCAAATATCTGCTGATGGTCAGGCTGACTGGTCCAGGAGACTGGGAATTCTCTACCAAAATGCCCTGAAGTCCGCAGACAGCCACACTTCTGCTTTTGTTCTGTATTCTTTTTTTTTTTAATGTATTTATTTGTCTCTGCAGGTACTGGGTTGTGGCATGTATGGTCTAGTTCCCTGACCAGGGATCGAACCCAGGTCCCCTATGTTGGGAACCCAGAGTCTTAACCACTGGACCCCCAGGGACATCCCCAGCCACACTTTGAGGGACTGCTTCTCTAACTCTCAGTAGGTCCAGGGTAGGATCTGAGACTGAATTTCTCAAAAGCTCCTTGATGCTGTTGGTCTGCAGATCACCTTTTAAGGACCAGGGTCCTAAGGCAAGCGACCCCAGTAAAAGATGCTGAAAGAGCTTCTTTAGCTTCCTGAGGGACATTTTTGGTGGCAGAAGCCTCCCCCATAGATTCCTGCCAACAAGTAAACTATAAAAGATGAATCCCAACAGCTGCTCACTGCCAATATTTTGCTTCTACTAGTATGCGAGATGCTGCCTTCTAACTATAAGGGACAGAATATTTCTTCTTCCATACAATTTCTGCTGATGGCTGTGTCCATGTGAACCACAGCTCCCAAGCTGGGCTGCAGTGAGGCTCCCTGGCCTGAAGGATGAACCACAACAATCACAAACCAAAGGGGCAAAGCCTGAACACTGGGTGCAAGATAGGTTTCCCAAGTAGCCAGCTACCTCTGGTAAGGAAACTCCAATCAGAGACACCGCCATCTATAGCTTTCTCCACTCCTCCAGTTAAGGGGGAAGCTTCAATACCACAGTAAAGGCCTCACCAGGTCATGCAGGAATGCTCTAGGTGAAATGCCCAAGAGAAAGCAAACATCCGCTCAAGACAAGGCTGTGTGTGTTAATCACTCAGTCCTGTCCGACTCTTTGTGACTCCCTGGACTGCAGCCTGCCAGGCTCCTCTGCCCATGGGGATTCTCCAGGCAAAAATACCGGAGTGGGTAGCTGTTCCCTTCTCCAGGGGATCTTCCCGACCCAGGGATTGAACCCGGGACTCCTGCATTGCAGGCGGATTCTTTACCATCAGAACCACCTGGGAAGCACAAGGCTGGGATGTGTACAAATAGCAAGGGGAGTGGAGGGAAAGAGAAGAAGGCAGAAACCAGGACGATCGGAGCTCCCCTGGTCTGCAAGTTGGATGCATCTTGATGGAAGGACAGGTCATGGGTGTCCTGGGAAAGTCCAGCAAACCAAAGAGCTCATTTCAAATGAGACGTCCCCTCCCCTGCCGCACCCCACCCCCACTGTGCAGTCACTAGGCGACGCCGTGCTGGGTCACGTCCCATGCCCGGCCTTGCGGGGTCTGGAACCTGTCGGCCACCTGCAGACTCAGCAGTTCAAGGGCACCCTGGCGTTGTTTTCATTCCACTTTGAAGCTCTGTCCTCAGATCAAACGTGGGCCTGTAACAGCAGACGGGCAGCCCTCCCCTGCTCTGGGAGAAATGGCTCCTTTCCAGCTCTGCACCGAAGGGACCGCTTTCTAATTCGAGAAGCATCTGGCAGAAGAGGAGACACAGGAGTCACCATTGCCCCCCCCCCTTCCTTTGTGTGGGTGGTCAGTTTAAACTCCTTCAAAGGACCCTTGCTCTGTTTGCCTGCATGTCAGGACCTGTCTACGAGCCGCCAATGATGGAAATTAAAACCTGTGACCCAGTGCATGAAAGATTCTTTCCTTCTCAAAACAAGTCCCAAATATCGACCTCTGTTTATAGCTTGTCTGTTGGCAGAGACGGGGCAGTTCCTGCCTCTTATCACAGGCCCCTCCTCTCACTCCCACCTGGCCAGGTCCCTTCTCTAGCAGCCCTCACCTTGAACTAAAGCTTATCTGCCTGTGTTTCTCACCCAAGGAGATCCAGGGGCCCACAGGGAATATGAAGTCTGACTTTATCCCAGAAGCAACGCACAGAGCAGTTTTTTGCCTTGTCTGGATCCTACTAACATCTGAGAAAAACACACACACTCACACAAAAACAAACACTGTTGCCCGATTTCCACCGTAGCGCCCGATTTCCACTGTAGCCTCCATGACCTGAGTCAGCATGCTCAGTTGGGTGGGCCTCGTGGGCCATCTAGTGTTCAAAGATAGAAGTGTCTCAAAGTCATCGCAAAGGTGAAAGGTGAATTTGCTCAGTCGTGTCCGACTCCTTGCGACCCAGTGGACTGTAACCTACTAGGCTTCTCCATCCATGGGATTCTCCAGGCAAGAATACTGGAGTGGGTTGCCATTTCCTTCTCCAGGGGATCTTCCCGACCCAGGGATCGAACCTGGGTCTCCTGCATTGGAGGCAGACGCTTTAACCTCTGAGCCACCAGGGAAGCCCAAGTCATTGCAAAGTCCCCTAGAATCAGAGATCCGGCTCATATTTTTCAGCCCCCAACCACAACACTTGGGACCCTCACTGGTGTGACTTGTTTTTAAAGGAGACGCGTGAAAAGAACTAAAGTGTACTGAGCACCTGTTCTGATCTGACCACCCTATTTAACCCTACTGACTGAACCGAACGCTAAAACATGTGTGCTTTGGATCCATCTGCGCTCCACATGGATTGGTACTATATTTAAAAAATACTTAGGCAGCATAAACTTGTACAGCAGTACAGCAATTGGTACTCTCTGTCCTGCCTTCCCAGACTACTGTGGTTATAGGTTTGAAAATCCAGAATGTTCCAGCTGGGAGAAGTTGAAAGAGTTTGGTCCTGTAGCCAGGAGACTCCAAGAAGGAAGTTTGCTGAACATCAGAGTCACCTGGGAGCTTTAGGACCCCGAGGATCTCGGCACACTCCAGGCCAGTTCAGTCAGACCCTCTGGAGTGGGACCCCAGCCTCTGCAGTACTGAAAGGTCAACATGTGAGAAGGTGGTGACATCAGCAAGGCGAGGGGTGGGGGTCGGCTAGGAGGCCCCAGTGTTTATCTCTTCATAAAAACAGTAAACAACTGCAAACCGACTAGCTCGGGAAAGCTCTGGAGCACAATGACAAAGCAGCCAAAAGCCTGCAGAGCTCAAACACTGCGATGGTCACATGGACAAGGACAGCAAGTGTTTCATCTGTGTCACCCCATGCTCGAGTCAAGAGCTCGAGTGCTCACCACATGCAGGACGGGAGCCACGGCGGCCCGGAGCCCTGCCCTCACTCTCGGCCCAAGCCTTGTGCCGCCACGTCCAGGTCAGCCTCTGGGTCCCGGGTCACACTTGACCATTCCCAGCCCCACCACCCTGCTACCACCCCGGGCCCCACGCCCGGGTCCCTGATCGCCACTCTGAGCCATCACTGCCAAGACACACTCTCTGTGCTCCCAGCCCTGCCCCTGGGGCCCAGGTCAAAGCTCTGAACTATCCTTGCCAGAGGCCAACTGTCATTGCCCTGAGCCCTGCTCCCCGGATCCTGCCGCCAGGTTTTAATGGGCCAACACAGGTAGGTGGCCCTCCATGGCATGGATTAGCAGAGACATCACTTTGCCAACAAAGGTCCATCTAGTTAAGGCTATGGTTTTTCCAGTGGTCACGTGTGGATGTGAGAGCTGGACTGTAAAGAAAGCTGAGCACAGAAGAATTGATGCTTTTGAACTGTGGTGTTGGAGAAGACTCCTGAGAGTCCCTTGGACTGCAAGGAGATCCAGCCAGTCTATCCTGTAGGAAATCAGTCCTGAATATTCATTGGAAGGACTAATGTTAAAGCTGAAACTCCAATACTTTGGCTATCTGATGCAAACAGCTGACTCATTTGAAAAGACCCTGATGCTGGGAAATATTGAAGGTGGGAGGAGAAGGGGACGACAGAGGAGAGATGAGATGGTTGGATGGCATTATGGACATGAGCTTGGGTGGACTCCGGGAGTTGCTAATGGACTGGGAGGCCTGGTGTGCTGCAGTCCACAGGGTCGCAAAGAGTCAGACATGAGTCAGACACGACTGAGCGACTAAACTGAACTGAACTGAACCAGGTAGGTGCTATCACCATTCTACGACTGCCCCCCAGCTGGAGCCACAGTTGGGACTTTGACCCACCACCTGGAGGCGGGGTGGTGACTGCACCCTGCACCCCAGCGCCGGGGACCAAGCCACTGCTGCACCTTGTCACTTCAGGTCCCGAGCCTCTTCTGCACCACCACGACCACCCCTGCCAGAGTCACTGTGGTGACACCCCAGAGACCCGGACTTGGGTCCACAGGTGGTCTGCACACACGCCCACACCTTAGACAGCAGCGCCTCTGCCTCAGCAAATGGCCCCAGGGCTCCAGGTCCACTCCAGGTCTGCCAGCACACCAGATCACAGCCTAGAGGGACCCTACTGGCTGGAAGTTCCTCCGAGGGGAAAACAGAGCAGAAGACTCAGCAACCTTCACCTCCAAGGCTCCCAAAGCCTTCACTGCCAAAGGTACCCGTAGGAGGACTTTCGCAGAGGACTCCGGCCATTGGCACCTCTCTGACCTCAGCCGACAGAGCTGCGCTGGGACTACGCTGCGGGGCCTTCCCAGAAGGACAGACGCCGCAGCCTGCCAGGCCGGCGCCCTTCCAGCCCCCTCTCGGTGAAAGTCTTCTCCCACTAAAGGCAGTCCAAAAGGTGATGCGTGTGTGCTAACTCACTTCCGTCGTGTCTGACTCTGTGCGACCCCATGGATCGTAGCCCACCAGGCTTCTCTGTCCGTGGAATTCTCCAGGCAAGAATGCTGGAGTGGGTTGCCATTTCCTTTTCCAGGGGATCTTCCTGACCCAGGGATCGAACCCAGGTCTCCTGCACTGCAGGCAGATTCTTTACCATCTGAGTCCTTTTTTAAAAAGGAAGCCTTTTTTTAAAAAAAAAAACCAAACAGAAACTCTGGAGCTGAAGACCACGAGTGAAACAAAAAAGTGCATCAGAGAGCTTCAACAGGAGTCTCAATTAGGCAGAAGAAAAATATCCGTGTAGACGGAGGAGAGAAAAATTCAATTGAAAAAGAGTCAAGAAAACTTATGTGAATCATGGGATGTTGTTTTGGTTTAGTTGTTAAGTCATGTCTGACTCTTTGAGACTCCATGGACTGTAGCCCACCAGGCTCCTCTGTCCATGGGATTCTTAGGCCAGAATACTGGAGTAGGCTGCCGCTTCCTTCCCCAGGGGATTTTTCCCAGACCAGGGATTGAACCCACATCTCCTGCATTGGCAGGCAGATTCTGTATCACCAAGCCACCTGGGAAGCCCTCTACAAGGTGTAGGTATCTCAAGTCATCATGCTGTCCACTTTAAATATATACAATTTATTTGTTGATTATTCCTCAGTGAAGTTTAAAACACACACACACACGCACACACACACACGGGATTCCCATGAATGACTGAGGCCTTGAACCGCTGGCCACACCTTCACTATCTGAGGCTGGAGGGCGGGTCACCCAGGACACTGGGTCCCAGAGATGACCTGAGGATTAAAGGTGTGCTGCCCGCCTCCAGCACACCCTGTTCTTGATCTGCTTCCTGGGGGCATCCTGAATCCCCCTTTCCTCTTCATCAGTTTTGAGTCTCTGTTTGTGAAAAGGGCAAAGTTAGAACTACAATTATTTACTGTCCTAATAACTGCTAAGTACATGCTTTGCCTTCCTGGGTTTCAACCTACCTTCCGATTCAGCTAGTAGAGAATCCGCCTGCAAAGCAGGAGACCTGGGTTCAGTCTATGGGATGAGACGATCCCCTGGAGAAGGGAAAGGCTACCCACTCAAGTATTCTGACCTGGAGACTCTCACAGACTGTATCGTCCAGAGTCGGACACAACTGAGCGACTTTCCCTTTCACTTTCCGATTCAGAAGGCTTCCAGGAGTTGGTGGCCAGAGCTGCAGAGCTGGGCAAGGACCCTTAAGATCAACAGGGGCCCCCACCCCCACCCCAAGACAAATTCCTCCAGGATGGGATAAGCCCACCTGGCGGGACTACCCTCCCCTCCTGCTCCTCTGATCACACCTGCTGCCCTCCGTGGAAGGTGGGTCTTCACAGTGCCCGGGAGGGGCTGGAAAACTGAAACTCCACCATAAAAACTGAGGCTGCGGGGAGAGGGGTTGGCCCGTAGGACCTTCCAGGCAGGCCTTCTCTCTCCTCAAAGCTCAGCGCTGCCTGGTTCCTCGTGGCCAGTGAAGTCACCCATTAGAACCCAAAAGTGAGACAAAACAGAGCCAGCGGCTCTGAGTTGGCCCATCCCCACCCTGTCCCCTAGCTGCCCATCTTTGGCGGTAGAAACAGGTGACTGACAAGTGATGGCCTTGAACTCAGATGCTCCTAGGGTCAAACCTCAACTAAGTCCCCTGGCCCCACTACACCCCAGTGACTTCATGTCTCATAAAGACGTAATATGTGCGTCCGGGTGGCGCTGGTGGTGAGGAATCCCCCTGCCACTGCAGGAGACGTAAGAGATGCAGGTTCAGCCCCTGAGTCGGGAAGATCTCCTGGGGAGGGAAATGGCAAACCACTCCAGTGTTCTTGCCTGCAGCATCCCACAGACAGAGGAGCCCGGCAGTCTACAGTCCACAGGGTCCCAAAGAGTCAGACACGACTGAAGAGAGTTAGTGTGCATACAAGTGCGTCCAAGAGCAGAGGAGGGGCTGGGATGAGGGCAGAGGCCTCTCTGAGTCCCTGGACCCTTCAAGGCTGACGCTACCAATCCCCCTTCTCCTCCAATGCCTGGCTCCTGCTTTCTGGTTCTTCCCAGAAGAATAGAGTTCGGGGAGTTCCTCTGGGACTGTGTCTGATCCGATACTCTGGAGGGAGGATGCAGGAAAGGGGAGAGAGCCCGCTAGAAATGACAAGAAAATGTGACTGCTGATGCTAAGCCCACAGCCCAGAGCAAGCTCTTCACTGCTTGGGGGCTCCACCCACAAAAAAGGGGTCAGAGTGGATCACCCTGAGGATGTCTCCCACCTCAATCCTCTGATGTGACACGTATTCAGAGGCTCAATGTTGGAGACACCCAATTTAGAGTCAGGTCTGCCCAACACAGGGCTTCCGTGATGGCTCAGATGATAAAGCGTCTGCCTGCAATGCGGGAGACCCGGGTTCGATCCCTGGATCAGGAACATTCCCCTGGAGAAGGCAATGGCAACCCACTCCAGTACTCTTGCCTGGAAAATCCCATGGATGGAGGAGCCTGGTAGGCTACAGTCCATGGGGTCGCAAAAAGTCAGACACGACTGAGCGACTTCACCCAACACTTCACATCAGGAGTCCATAGAATGATACCTGCAGGAGGCCCGGGGAAGGCCAGGGCTCAGGGTTAAGGGCACAGGCCACCTCTGGTGTCTCAGACTTAGGACTTTGCAGCCAGCACTCCCTGAAATCCCCCAGGAGCTCAGCAAATACACATTCGTGGAACCACACCCCCGGTCCCCTCGAGACTGACTCAGTGGGTTTGGGCTGGGCTCCTGCCCCCTGACTGTTCCTGACGTGAGTCAGGGGACCCGTCCTGACAAACGTGAGCCTCATAAGGCCCGCCTGCCTGTGGCGGAGGGCACATCACCCCCGCTAACCTGTCCCCTGTCACGATCCTACTCTCCGCAGAGCCTGTTCCCTTTTCTATAGCCGAAGCCGCGCGGTGTTCAGTCGTGTCAGACTCTGCGATTCCCATGGACCATAGCCCGCCAGGCTCCTCTGTCCGTGGAATTCTCCAGGCAAGAATACTGGAGTGGGGTTGCCATTTCCTCCTCCTCCAGGGGATCTTCCCGACCCAGGGGTGGAACCCGCATCTCCATTTCCTGCATTGGCAGGCGGATTCTTTTCCACTGAGCCACTGGGGAAGCCCAGGTTTTCTAGAAAATGTGGCTCGTATCACACCCTCATGGGGTCAATGTGAAATCAGGGGCTCTGGTCTGAGCTTTCTTGTATGGAGGGCTCTCTGTCGAGGGGAGGTGGTGGTCCAAGCCACGAGGGAAGGTGCTCAACGGCAGACCCGCAGGACCCAGCCCTCCCAGTGTTCGTCCCGGGGAGACCATTCGTCCCAGGGAGACCATTCCAGCTGCACTGGGCTTGCAGGAGGCTCTGCTCGGGCGAGGGGAGGTGCCCACGGAAGCCGGCCTGGGTCTCACAGCAGTCGTGCAGCAGGAACCTTCGGAGGCTGGGGCTGGAGGGACGCCTAGCTGCATGACCCCAGCTGGGACCTCTCTGAACTTCCGCGTCCAGATGGACAAAACCAGGAAGGTATTACCTCACAGATGGCTTTAAGGATTAAAGAGGGTGATAAACGTCACGCACGGGGCACAGGGCTAACACTGCCAGGGCGTTACCATCCTCCTCAGGCTGACAGACTCTCGGCCTGGCCTCCCAGGTGGCTCTAGCGGTGAAGAACCCGCCTGCCAATGCAGGAGACGTGAGAGACGGGTCGGGAAGATCCCCTGGAGGAGGAAATGGCCCCCCACTCAAGTATGCTTGCCTGGAAAATGCTATGGGCGGGGGAGCCTGGCGGGCTACAGTCCATGGGGCCTCAAAGAGTCAGATAGGACGGAAGCAACTTAGCACGCACTCAGTCCTGCCTGTGAAAAAGCGTTAGCTGAACATGAAAAGACGGACAGAATTTTCCAGTCAGTACTAAGCCTATATATATATATTTTTTGACTGTGCTGGGTCTTCATTGCTGCCCACGGGCTGCCCACAGCTCCGGCTGTGACGCTGGGGCTTCTCGACTGCAGTGGCTTCTCCCGTTGCAGAGCAGGCCTCAGTCACCGTGGTGCACAGGCTGTTGTCCCCTGGCATGTGGGATCCTCCCAGACCAAGGATCCAAAACGTGCCCCCTGCACTGGCAGGCAGACGCTTAACCAGTGGACCGCCAGAGAAGTCCCTAACCCTACATTTTTAAAAGCAGTTTTATTGAAATATAGCTTACATGCCATAAAATTCACCCATTTGAAGTTTATAATTCAAGGGGTTTTAGTATATTTAGTTGTGCAATGATCACCACAATCAATTTTAGAATATCTTCATCACCCCAAAAAGGAAGCCCGCACTTTTCGGCTGTCGCCCTCCAATCCCTCCAGGACTCTGCCCCGCCTTCCATCACCAGTCGACTTTCCACCTCTAGGTGGTGGTTTAGACACTAAGTTGTGTCAAACTCTTGTGACCCCACGGACCGTAGCCCTCCAGGCTCCTCTGTCCACAGGATTTTCCAGGCAAGAATACTGGAGTGGGTTGCCATTCTCTTCTCCAGGGGATCTTCCCGTTGCAGAGCAGGCCTGAGTCACTGTGGTGCACAGGCTTAGTCATCCCCTGGCATGTGGGATCCTCCCAGAGCAAGGATCCAAAATGTGCAAGCATCGAACCTGGGTCTTCTGCATGGAAGGCAGATTCTTTACGCAGTGAGCCACCAGGGAACTGCCCCCCACCTCAAGAGACTTGTGGCTGGATTCTTCTATTCAGCATGATGTGAAGGTCCATCCATGTGGCCTGTGTCAGTGCTTCCCCCCTTCTATGGTGAGTAACATTCTACTCGACGGGTAGACCGCATTTATTTATCCATTCATCCACTGACAGACATTTGGGTTGGGGGCTGCTATGAATATTCATGCTCATGCTTTGACGTAGACATACGTTTCCAATGCTCTTGGGTATGTACCTAAAAGGGGAAGTGTTGGGTCATAAAATAACGTATACACTTATTAACTTTCTGAGCCACTGCCAAATTGTTCTCCAAAGCGACTGCATTCCTTTCCTTTCCACCAGCAGCGTACGAGGTCCCGGCTTCTCCACATCCTCCACACCTGTTGCTACCCACCCTTAACACTGCCGTGCTAGAGGGTGTGAAGCGGTACACTTACATTTTTATTAAACCGTACTCTATTTTTGTGAGCAGTTTTATTTTTAATTTAGTCATAGCGTAGTGTTAAAACTACATGGAACAGAAGAAAATTAAACAAGAAACCAACTCCTCAAGGAAAGGTTACAACAGAATGATAAAAGACAGAAATGCCCTCTGCAGGTGAGACGAACAGTCTGGAGAGAGCAGATGGCACTGCTGTACAGGGCACACCGCATTGTTGCCTGGGGACCACACTCGTGTGCACGGCATGGCGGAGGGCACATCACCCCCGCTAACCTGTCCCCTGTCACGATCCTACTCTCCGCAGAGCCTGTTCCCTTTTCTATAGCCGAAGCCGCGCGGTGTTCAGTCGTGTCAGACTCTGCGATTCCCATGGACCATAGCCCGCCAGGCTCCTCTGTCCGGGGAATTCTCCAGGCAAGAATACTGGAGTGGGGTTGCCATTTCCTCCTCCTCCAGGGGATCTTCCCGACCCAGGGGTGGAACCCGCATCTCCATTTCCTGCATTGGCAGGCGGATTCTTTTCCACTGAGCCACTGGGGAAGCCCAGGTTTTCTAGAAAATGTGGCTCGTATCACACCCTCATGGGGTCAATGTGAAATCAGGGGCTCTGGTCTGAGCTTTCTTGTATGGAGGGCTCTCTGTCGAGGGGAGGTGGTGGTCCAAGCCACGAGGGAAGGTGCTCAACGGCAGACCCGCAGGACCCAGCCCTCCCAGTGTTCGTCCCGGGGAGACCATTCGTCCCAGGGAGACCATTCCAGCTGCACTGGGCTTGCAGGAGGCTCTGCTCGGGCGAGGGGAGGTGCCCACGGAAGCCGGCCTGGGTCTCACAGCAGTCGTGCAGCAGGAACCTTCGGAGGCTGGGGCTGGAGGGACGCCTAGCTGCATGACCCCAGCTGGGACCTCTCTGAACTTCCGCGTCCAGATGGACAAAACCAGGAAGGTATTACCTCACAGATGGCTTTAAGGATTAAAGAGGGTGATAAACGTCACGCACGGGGCACAGGGCTAACACTGCCAGGGCGTTACCATCCTCCTCAGGCTGACAGACTCTCGGCCTGGCCTCCCAGGTGGCTCTAGCGGTGAAGAACCCGCCTGCCAATGCAGGAGACGTGAGAGACGGGTCGGGAAGATCCCCTGGAGGAGGAAATGGCCCCCCACTCAAGTATGCTTGCCTGGAAAATGCTATGGGCGGGGGAGCCTGGCGGGCTACAGTCCATGGGGCCTCAAAGAGTCAGATAGGACGGAAGCAACTTAGCACGCACTCAGTCCTGCCTGTGAAAAAGCGTTAGCTGAACATGAAAAGACGGACAGAATTTTCCAGTCAGTACTAAGCCTATATATATATATTTTTTGACTGTGCTGGGTCTTCATTGCTGCCCACGGGCTGCCCACAGCTCCGGCTGTGACGCTGGGGCTTCTCGACTGCAGTGGCTTCTCCCGTTGCAGAGCAGGCCTCAGTCACCGTGGTGCACAGGCTGTTGTCCCCTGGCATGTGGGATCCTCCCAGACCAAGGATCCAAAACGTGCCCCCTGCACTGGCAGGCAGACGCTTAACCAGTGGACCGCCAGAGAAGTCCCTAACCCTACATTTTTAAAAGCAGTTTTATTGAAATATAGCTTACATGCCATAAAATTCACCCATTTGAAGTTTATAATTCAAGGGGTTTTAGTATATTTAGTTGTGCAATGATCACCACAATCAATTTTAGAATATCTTCATCACCCCAAAAAGGAAGCCCGCACTTTTCGGCTGTCGCCCTCCAATCCCTCCAGGACTCTGCCCCGCCTTCCATCACCAGTCGACTTTCCACCTCTAGGTGGTGGTTTAGACACTAAGTTGTGTCAAACTCTTGTGACCCCACGGACCGTAGCCCTCCAGGCTCCTCTGTCCACAGGATTTTCCAGGCAAGAATACTGGAGTGGGTTGCCATTCTCTTCTCCAGGGGATCTTCCCGTTGCAGAGCAGGCCTGAGTCACTGTGGTGCACAGGCTTAGTCATCCCCTGGCATGTGGGATCCTCCCAGAGCAAGGATCCAAAATGTGCAAGCATCGAACCTGGGTCTTCTGCATGGAAGGCAGATTCTTTACGCAGTGAGCCACCAGGGAACTGCCCCCCACCTCAAGAGACTTGTGGCTGGATTCTTCTATTCAGCATGATGTGAAGGTCCATCCATGTGGCCTGTGTCAGTGCTTCCCCCCTTCTATGGTGAGTAACATTCTACTCGACGGGTAGACCGCATTTGTTTATCCATTCATCCACTGACAGACATTTGGGTTGGGGGCTGCTATGAATATTCATGCTCATGCTTTGACGTAGACATACGTTTCCAATGCTCTTGGGTATGTACCTAAAAGGGGAAGTGTTGGGTCATAAAATAACGTATACACTTATTAACTTTCTGAGCCACTGCCAAATTGTTCTCCAAAGCGACTGCATTCCTTTCCTTTCCACCAGCAGCGTACGAGGTCCCGGCTTCTCCACATCCTCCACACCTGTTGCTACCCACCCTTAACACTGCCGTGCTAGAGGGTGTGAAGCGGTACACTTACATTTTTATTAAACCGTACTCTATTTTTGTGAGCAGTTTTATTTTTAATTTAGTCATAGCGTAGTGTTAAAACTACATGGAACAGAAGAAAATTAAACAAGAAACCAACTCCTCAAGGAAAGGTTACAACAGAATGATAAAAGACAGAAATGCCCTCTGCAGGTGAGACGAACAGTCTGGAGAGAGCAGATGGCACTGCTGTACAGGGCACACCGCATTGTTGCCTGGGGACCACACTCGTGTGCACGGCACACGGCACTGCTGTGGTGCAATCACACTGCTGTGTGTGGGGCACACTGCACTGCTGCATGTGGTGTCACATTATCGTACCTGGTACAATGACACTGGTGTGTGTGGCACGTTGCATTGTTGTATGTGGTGTGACACTGTCTGTGGCACACTGACACCAGTGTGTGTGGCACACTGCATTGCTGTATGTGGTGTCACATTATTGTATGTGATACAATGACACTGGTATATGGCACACTGCATCGTAGTATGTGGTATGGCGTTTCCTGTGGTACAATCACACCGGTGTGTGTGTGGGGGGGGGGTACACTGCATTGTAGTATGTGGTATGTTTCCCACGGTACAATCACACCGGTGTGTGTGTGTGTGTGTGTGTGTGTGGCACACTGCATTGCTGTATGTGGTATGACATTATTGTATGTGATACAATGACACTGGTATATGGCACACTGCATCGTAGTATGTGGTATGGCGTTTCCTGTGGTACAATCACACCGGTGTGTGTGTGGGGGGGGGTACACTGCATTGCTGTATGTGGTATGACATTATTGTATGTGATACAATGACACTGGTATATGGCACACTGCATCGTAGTATGTGGTATGGCGTTTCCTGTGGTACAATCACACCGGTGTGTGTGTGTGTGTGTGTGTGTGTGTGTGTGGCACACTGCATTGCTGTATGTGGTATGGCGTTTCCCGTGGAACAGTCGCACCGGTGGGTGTGGCACGCTGCACTGCAGTGTGTAGTATGACATTACTGTAGGTGACACCAGCGTGTGGCACACTGCTTTGCTGCCTGTGGCGTGGCGACGCTGCTGTGCCTGGTACACTGGCAGGGATGTAGGAAAGTACATCAGGCCTTCCTCTGAATCTTGTTCCCTGTAGCTCACATGACCTCCTGCATCTACAAAACAAAGCTCTTTTCCAGTAAATTCACACGGTGGCATTCTTGACAAAGCTCTACATTCAAACGTCAGCTGATAAACCAGAATAGGTTTTGTTATACTTCCTCCTCGGGACAACACTTACTGCCCCACACTAATCTATCACAGAATGCAGCTGCTGTTTACCAACCGAGGGGCTAAAATAAACCCCTCACTTCTGTGCCAGCGGCTCCTTTGAGGGGGTGTCCAGGTGCTTCGGCGAAAGCCGTCTTCAGGGACTCACAGCCCTGGTTTCCTGAAAGGTCATTCCCAGTCTCACCTTCAGGCAGCAGCACTTAAAGTGCCCTGGTCTGAGGCGAGCCTCCTCTACCTCTAGCTTGCAAGATTCGAGCAACGCCTCGAACCATCCTTAACCTCTCGGAGCCTGTCCCCTCGGGCCAGTCAGCAGCTGGAGCTTTACCAGCCACAAACTCTGGAACCAGACACCAACAAGGGCGGGTGTGTCAGGAACCTGAGGCTGGCCCAAGGTCTAGGAAAGAGAAAGCAAAAAGGGGGAAGGAGGGAGATGGCGACAGGGGAGGGGTGGTGAGTGAGAGAAGGGCCCAGACGGCGCCGCTGAGGCCCTCGCGGAGCCCAGCACGGTCGAGCCTAGGGAGGCGGTGCGTGACCTGCCTGCGATCCACCCCGTGGGCCGCACTGTCCACAGGAGCCACGCGAGTCGTGCAAGGAGTTACACGCCAAGCATCATCTGCAGACTGAGCGTCTTATAATACTGGGTTTTTTTCAACTAATTTTTATTGGAGTGTAGCTGGTTTACAACTGTTATGTTGGTTCCTGCTTTACAGCAACACAAGCCAGTGGTGTGCAGACATGCATACATATACACACTCTTCTTCTTAAGATTCTTTCCCTGTAAGAGTCAGTTCAAAGGATTGAGGAGAGGTCCCTGTGTCCCCAGGAGGTTCCTATTAGACTACTGTTTTCTTTTCAAACAAGGGTAGATCTGTTGCAGATGCTAAAACAGTTCTCATTTGCAAATGTCTGAGTGGTTGTTTCTCGCCACTGTTCATTTTTTCTAATCATGGACAATGAAAGCACACAACTACCACAGGGGTCTATCGAGTTTTCTTGTCAAGGGGAGGCTTTAGTTTCAAAAGGTGTAAAGCATCTACAAGCAGGAATTAATATGTGTGCGCTCACTCACTCAGTCGGGTCCAACTCTTTGCGACCCCATGGACTGCAGCCCACCAGGCTCCTCTGTCCACGGGATTTGCCAGGCAAAAATACTGGCGTGGGTTGCCATTTCCGTCTCCAGGGGGATCTTCCCAACTCAGGGATCAAACCCACATCTTTTAAGTCTCCTGCACTGGCAGGCAGGTTCTTTACCCACTCAGGAAGCTCAAGAATTAATATATTTAAGTCCTAAATGTCCATAATGATGGAACAGGAAAATAAATGATGGTGCAGCGCAGGGTCAGTGCACCGTGGCCCGTGGCCTGAGAGGTGACTCAAGCTTCACCAGGACACACCATGCATTTCTGTCTGCACACCGTCTATGACTGCTGTGTCCTACAGCTTGGACAAATGCCCCGAAAGCTTAACTATTTACTATTTTACAGAAATATTTGCTATTTTACAGAAATATTTACAATTTTACAGAAAAAGTTGGCAAATGCATGGTAGAGCGTATCCTGAAACACGCTGCAGCTATTAAAAAACAAACTCAACACCAACATCTATGAACAGGGAAAGGGGTCCACAATACAACAGTGAAGATGTTTTATTTCTAACTCTGACTCCCAAGGTACCCGGCACAGTGGTGGCAGAGGTGGGTAGCGTCCCTTCCCAACCTCAGGACCTCAGCTTCTCTACAAGTCCCCCCTCCTCTGATTTATCCAGGGCTCCCAGAGACCAAAGACTGCCGAGGCCTGAGGAGGAGATACGTCCCCTTCCCACCCCAGTCCTAAAAAAGCTAAGAAATACTGTTTGGTAAGGATTAAGGCTAAAGCGTGCCCATTTTGCCCTAGGTCAGTCTCCCTGCTCAGAGTCCCAGAACCAAGCAGAGAGCCCCACTGAGGCTGGGCTGTGCTGGGTGGGGCCAGGACCCCCAGGGAGAGCTGCAGAGGGAAGATCCCGGGAGCAAAGCTAAAAGAGCTGTGCGGGGTGAGCTCCGAGCACAAAACTTGATCTCTGATTCCTCGCAACACCCCCATTAAAACGAAGAAAAGCAGCAGAAGAAAGGAGTCAAAACCCTACCACAAACAATGGGCTTCCCTGGTGGCTCAAACGGTAAAGAATCTGCCTGTGTTGTAGAAGACCCGGGTTCAACCCCTGGGTCAGGAAGAGCCCCCGGAGAAGGGAATGGCCACCCATCCCAGTATTCTTCTTGCCTGGAGAATCCCATCGACAGAGGAGCCTGGCGGACTGCAGTCCATGGGGTCACACAGAGTTGGACACGATGGAGGAACTGACACACAAAGGATGGTAAAGGAAGGACACCGGCTGAGCAGAAATTCAAACACATTCTGGAAAAAAACTGTAAATAGAGGGAAGACTGGAGAGGGGGAGGGAGGAGGGGGAGGGGGGCACCCCATGCCAGCTCCTCCACCCCTCTGCTGGGTGGGAGCACAGGGAAATCTCCCTCCCCATCCCAGTCCAACAACCTCATTTTCAGATGTGCAATCAAGGGTGAAAAATTCAAAGTGAGTCACTCCAGCTCAGGGCGGCCAAGACCTGGGAGGGCTGTGCGTCCCCCACAACCCCACTTCAAAAGCCAGAATGGTGAGGGGGTGGTGGGGGCCTCTGAGCATAAAGCAGCACAGCCTCGTTACCACACACGGAGCTGCGGGCCGACCCTGGCTCCGTCCCAGCCTCCCCTCCCTATTCCAGGTCGCACTTTGCTCAGACGTCTTCCTCCAGGATTGACTGCGAGTTACCCCGAGAGCATCAGAAGGGCTGCTGGGACGGACGGCACGGCCCCCGGAACCACCCGGCCTCTGCAGAGCGCCTCCACGTCCCCAAACAGCCACCACTTCCCCCCACAGACAGACAGAAGCAGAGGGATGGGACTGAGCAGATAACTGTTTAATAGAAACTTCGTTGACTCTCAATGAGTCCATATAAAATAAACCTGAGTTTAAAAATGTTTAAAGAAGCCACACCCACCAGAAGAGGTGACCTTACACACCTGGTGAAGTGGTTATGTAAAAGCTGTCTGCAAGGCGGTCAGGGCCTTGGCAGAGGCCTGGAGAACCTTCAGCTCTTCCATCCGCAGTGTTTCTACCAAAGTCAACTGGTTCATCAAAGCCACTTCTTCATCCTTCATGCGAGAAACCTGCAAGTTATTTTAAAATTTTTTTTTTTTAGTACAGTAAAATACACCTAAGATTTAAGACTCTGACTGGTTTTAAATGTACAATTCAGTGGCACTAAGTACAGTCACAGGCTGTGAAACCACAGCCACCATCCATCTCCAGGACATTTTCATCTTCCCAAACAGAAACTGCACCCATTAAACATTAACTCCCCACCTCCCCCTCCCCAAATCCCTGGGAACCTCTAGTCTGGAATACCAGACCTCTCATTTAATTTGAATCATACAGTATCTGTCTTTTCATGTCCTGGTTTATTTCACACAACACAATGTCTCCAAGGTTCAATAAAATCATTTATTAATCCCAGTAATGTTTTCATTCAAATGAGCTGAACCCTCATTTAATTAAAACATTCACTACACAAAGGGGGGAAAAGTACCTTAAAAATCTATGAAAAAGAATTCATGCACTAATTTACCTACTAACAGGTGTGTGTGTGCTGTGTGCCAAGTCGCTCAGTCATGTCTGACTCTGTGACCCTATGAACAGTAGCCTGCTAGGCTCCTCTGTCCATGGGATTCTCCAGGCAAGAATATGAGAGTGGGTTGCCAGGCCCTCCTCCAGGGGATCTTCCCCACCCACGGGTTGAACCCGTGTCTCTTACATCTCCTGCACCGGCAGGTCGGTTCTAAAACTAGCGCCACCTGGGAAGCCCACTAAACAGTATAAACACATGTTAATAGTCAAAAACACAGATTACGCCAGTGTTTATTTATTAAGGCATTAACAGCACCCCAATACGGTGGACTATTCCTATGCAACAAGTACAAAACAACTTCTCAATCAAAACACTTATGAATGAGATATTCTAGAATCATACCTTTCGAAGCACGGCATGAGTGTCCTCTATGAAATAGCGGCATATTTTCTGGGCTACGTCCAAACTTGTCTTCTCATTTGTATCAGAAATTATTTCCCCAAGAAGTACTTTTTTCCAGCACGTACTAGAACCAAAAATGTTCAAGAAGGTCATTTCAGCAGGTTCTCAGAAATAAAGGCTTTTCCACTTCAACACAACACTTGTCCTATTTTTCCAAAAACATAATAAAACTCATTCCATCAGCACATTCCCTCAAACCTCCTGCCAACATGCAGGTCCTGTGTTGAAGCAGACGCGGTAGACAAGAAGGAAGGAACCCTGGGATCAGAAGCAAGGGGCCGAGTTTTCCAGCCTCACAGTCCTTTGGCTCACAAGCAAGCGGAGCCACGGCCACCGGCCACAGGGAGGGAACTGAGGACAGACAGAAGGCAAGCCCACAGCCAGAGGACCACAGACTAAGGAGCAAAGGCGCCGGGTTTCGTTTTCTTCAAATAACAGCGTCTCCTTTAAAAAAAAAAAAAATGACAAACTCAACACAGGACGTGTTTCTGAAAGTCAAGTGCTCTGCATATGGAAAAGCGGAATCTACCATGAAGTCTTTTTTCACCATGCAGGTCATGCCAACTTTATACAAGAAAGTCTGTAGGAAAAGGGGCTCCGTGGGCTGGTGGGGACCACTTTCTGCAGGCAGAACAGTGCTGCTGTGCCCGAGCAGGCAAGATGCTGAGCAGGAGGCCGCCAGGCCAAAATCGACACGCTGGGTAGAAGCACAAAGAGGAAGGAAGCGGGGTGGAGGACAGATTCCGGATGAGGAGAATGTGGATGTGGACGCGGCCGAGGAGGAAGAGGCAGGCGAGGGCTGCACCTTCCGAGTGCAGGGCACAGAAGTCGCTGAGAAATTCCCCACAGCCCCCAAGCCACACGCGTATAAAGTCTCAGACGTCTCTAGCTTTAGAGACGACGGTGGCAACCTCAGGAGCAGACATGTTCTTAGGAAAGGAGGGAGCAAGGAAGAAAGGCAGCGTTTCCTACTAAACCGCTATCTGTTTTAATCCTCACGACTGCCCAGCAAAGAAAGCATTATTATCCCCACCTTTTAGACACAAAGAAACTTAGAATCCGGAACAGTGAAGAACTGAGCCTAAGTGACAGAGCTAGTGAGAGGCAGAAATAAGTGTGCAAATACCAGTCAGGCAGAATCCCAAATGCACGCTTCCTCTGCCACACCACTCCAGTCAGTCAGAAAGAACTCCAAAGGAGGGCTTCCCTGGTGGTCCAGGGATTAAGAATCCACCTGCCAATGCAGGGGACACAGGTTCGATCCCAGGGCTGGGAAGATCCCACGTGCCTCAAGGCAGCTATGCCTGTGTAGCACAACTACTGAGCCCACGCTCCAGTGCCCGAGTCACAACTACTGAGGCCGTGCACCGCAACTATACAAATCCGAGGGCCCTAGACCTGTGCTCTGCAACGAGAGAAGCCACCGCGATGAGAAGTCCACGCACCGCAACTATACAAATCCAAGGGTCCCAGACCCATGCTCTGCAACTAGAGAAGCCACCCCGATGAGAAGTCCACGCACCGCAACTAGACAGAGCAACCCCTGCTCTCCTCAACTGCAGCAACGAAGACGCAGAACAGCCAATAATTAAATAAATAAATAAATTTAGATTTTAAAAAAAGAACCGCAGGGGAAGCAAAGAGGCCTCAGCAGGACCCCTGGGAAACACCCAGCTGCTTTTTTTAATCCGAGGTTAACATGTCCTGAAAAAGCACTTCCTTTTTCCAAGGAAGATACAAGGAAACTTACGTGGTGGGTACATATGAGATAAAATGAAACGGAAGACAAATGGATGAGCAAAACAAGACAAAGGAAAGACAAGGGGAGGAAAAATGAGATGGCGAGTCAGGGTGAGTCCGTGATGACTCGCTTGCCTTAAAATCCGGCACACTTAGACGGGCCACGGATTAAGTTGCCTGAGTTTTCTAGCAAGCAACAAGATGAAGGAAGTGTGTCGGATACAGAAACCTGCTCTCCTCAACTGCAGCAACGAAGACGCAGAACAGCCAATAATTAAATAAATAAATAAATTTAGATTAAAAAAAAAGAAGAACTGCAGGGGAAGCAAAGAGGCCTCAGCAGGACCCCTGGGAAACACCCAGTTGCTTTTTTTAATCCAAGGGTAACATGTCTTGAAAAAGCACTTCCTTTTTCCAAGGAAGATACAAGGAAACTTACGTGGTGGGTACATATGAGATAAAATGAAACGGAAGACAAATGGATGAGCAAAACAAGACAAAGGAAAGACAAGGGGAGGAAAAATGAGATGGCGAGTCAGGGTGAGTCCGTGATGACTCGCTTGCCTTAAAATCCGGCACACTTAGACGGGCCACGGATTAAGTTGCCTGAGTTTTCTAGCAAGCAACAAGATGAAGGAAGTGTGTCGGATACAGAACTCAGCCTCTGCTAAGAAGAAACGCACTATTTCTCGCATGGAGTCCCGGGAGGGAGTTTTTGTCTCCCATAGTCCCTACGGACACGGAGGCAACGTCGCGAAGAGGAACGTCGCAGGCGTGACGGAAGGAGCGGCGGCGGCGGCTTCCGGGCGCCGAGCTGGGGGCTACGCCGCTTCCGGGCGCCGCGCTGGGGGCTACGGCTCGGCGCTGACGTCCCGAATCCCTCCCACAACTCGAGGACGGGTCCGCCACCTGCAGGGTGTACCCGGTCGGGTTTCTCTCAGCTTCTGCTTCTGCTGAGGAGCGGGCACTATTGCTCGCCGCCTCCCGCGCAAGGGGCTCCTCTGACTGCGCTCCGCACGCTAAGGGGAGGTCGCGCGGCCTCCCGGGGGTGCTGAGGACCCAGCCTGGACGCGCGCCTCCGGCAGGGGCTCCTCTCCCCGCCTGCCCTCCGGGGAGAGCCGGGCCTCTCCTCAGCGGGCGCCGGGTCTGCCCTCAAGACGGAACCGGGCGGGGCCCGCGCTCAGGAGCCCTGGCTGCTTCTGGGGAAACGCCTCCCTGCTCGAGAGCCTCTCCCGTGGCCGCGTCAGGGCGCACACTGTCTCAAGTGTTCACCCTGAACAGCGAGCTGCAGGCACCCGGGCTGCGCGGGTAGAAATATCTGAGGAGAGGCCCGTGCTCAGGACCATGCCCTCAGATTATGACTAAAACCAGACACTTCCAGAAACCGTAGGAAGCTAGACATTCCCCACGTGGGGCAACTTACAAAGAATGTGCGCGCCAAGTCGCTTCAGTTGTGTCTGACTTCGCGACCCCAGGGACTGTAGCCCACCAGGCCCCTCGGTCTACGGGATTCTCCAGGCACGAGCACTGGAGTGGGCTGCCATGCCCTCCTCCAGGGGCGCTTCCGGGCCCTGGCACCGAATCCGCGACTCACGATCTCCCGCACGGGCAGGGGGGCTCTTCACCACTAGGGCCACCTGGGAAGCCCTCACGAAAGATGAGCAGCCCCAGTAACGCACGGGCGTTTCCTTCTGCTGAAATGGGGCGTTTGAGTGTCGGCCAAACCTAAAGCCCCAGTTATGTCCAAACTGTAGCGGCAGCTGGTGACCAACAGACAGGGGACTTACAATTCTTCAGCTTCCAGACATAACAACTTAAGAGCTGTGAGCAACCGCCAAGACGGTCCATCCCATCCAAACGTCAGATTCCTAAAGCAGAAAAAGGCCAGGTTATGTATCGATCACTGAATCTCTTATGTCCTGCACCGGAAACTAACTCAACAGTGTAAATCAACTACACTCCCATACAAACTAACCCTAACCCTAAAATTAATTTTTAAAAACGACAAATCTCACTGTGACACTTCATTACACCCCAGTAACTGGCTCAAGGGCCACACATTTTTTAAAGGGGCCGTTCAACATGGCGCAGCCCACAGTCTTAGTCATAAAGACAAAAGAGAAAAGTGGGTCTGCAAATACTTAAGTAGAAAGCTCTTTTGATCAGGTAAGAAGCTGAAGCTGAATGAGGAGACCACAGTGAGACGGATGAAGAAAAGTCTGGGTTATCCTGAGGATCAAACCAACGGTGGCATCACAGGTAGCTGGCCCTCACTCTGCTGCTGGACTATTGAGAACTCAGTTTTATCTAAAGAAGAAAATCCACAAGGGGGAGAAGGGAAGGTCTCAAACCCAGTTTATGCCATTTGGTGTGGAATCACCTCAGCCCCTCCCATCCCAATAGCCTGCACCCGGTTGCTGGGTGACTGACGGCCAGGCTGGCTTGCAGGAGTAATGCCATGCTGCCTGACCACATGTCAGCAACAAGCACACAGGGCCACCAGTCAGTACATACAATCATTTAAGACGTCAAGTTCCTATCTCAGGTCCCCAGAAAAGTCTCTTGACAAGTATCTTCCCCTCCATGTGTGCCCCACCACACATCAAGCACAATGTACTATATACAGTAAGAGCTCAATAAATAGCTGTCACCAGATCTGAGCCAGGAGGCCTCTCACACCTTTCAAAACCCGAATTCTCAATTTTTCATCAAGATTTCCTAAAGGAAAAATTTCGAGAGAAACACTTACTCTATCAAGTCATGATCCTCCAAAATGGAAATCTTTTTGTTCATCTGTTTAGCAGTGGATGGAAGATATTTAACAAGTATATCTGCATTAAAAAAAAAAAAAAAATCAGGCTGAGATATAGAGCATAAAATTCAGGCAAAAAGGGAGACCCTTCTCAGCTTACTTTCCATCCCATCAGAAATTAAGACACATGTAAACAATTTTACCTCTTTCACATTAAAAAAAAAAAAAAAATCTAGTCTTTTGGTCCAACTCAATGAGGTCACAACTTAACCCTTGAAAGGCTACAAGAATTACCAGACAGCCGACAAAACATTCACTACCTCAGCTCCTGCTCCCACAAAGCAAATCAACCCACAAAATCGGGGAAGACCTGACAGGACCAGTGGGAAGCCACACCCACTGAAGCACACGCTCCAGACAATCAGGAGGAAACATTTCCAGGCTTCAGGTTTTTAAAAGTCTGAATTCACAACTATCTGGATTACTAGTGATTGTAATCATAAAACAACTGCAAATGATGATATAAAAATTAACAAGCTTTTTGGGGTCATAGGATAATGAAGGATTTTTCTTTTTTAATACAATTTCTTTTTATTTTTTCTTACATGCAAAAATACAGTGTGAATTTTGTTCAAAGTATTTAACAAATCGATACTGCATGGTCATCAATATTAAAAGTTATTCTGATAATACAATGCTAGTCTCAAAGCTAACTTTCTAAGAGACCCAGCAAGACCCAGTTTTTGCTGTTCTATTTCTTTTTGAAAAACGGCATTATTACTTCAGCTAGAGGATGGAGTGGTAGCACTTTGACCAAGTTTCTATTTCCACTAGAACTTATATTAAAATTACTTCAAATTATATACTCGGTAAATCTCCAGCCATTTCTTCAATGCCTAGAAACCTGCTTCTCTGCTGCTTGAAGGGAAGGGGGAATAAAGTAGCCTTCCATGTATTATTTTTAATACTACATTTGGAATTTTTACAACTTTAATATGTAAAGTATTTTTAAAATATGATGACGATGCTAAGTAACAAAAGAACACAAATGGAATCCATTTTTTATCACGGCCTTAAACCCCTTCAAACAAGGGCTGTAACATATTTATCCTGTGATTGGTGCAGTGTGATTACACACAATGGGCGTTTCGTAAGTCCCTTTTACTTGGAACTCTCTCATCCTGCACTTTTTTAGAGTACTTCCATTCTTTCTTCAGTATTCATTTACTTATTGAGCTGCACAAGGTCTTGGTTGCGGCACACAGCACCTTCACTGTGTCATGCGGGGTCTTTAGGTGTGGCACGGAGGTTTAGTTGCCCTGCAGCAGGTGGGATCTTAGTTACCCAATCAGGGATCGAACCTGTACAGTCCCTGGTATTGCAAGTCAAATTCTTAGCCACTGGACTGCATGGCAGTCAAGTGCCCCCACTGATCTATCTTTAGTGACAATGTCTCAGTACACAATTCCCATTTCTTGTCATCTACAGGTACTCTACTTCCCTAGGAGTTTTCCTTTGCTTTCATTCTACTGTTTGACCTAAGGCATAAAACTTTTCTCAGTTCTTAACCTCAATATGGATCAAAGCTATGTTACTTTTACTTCAACACTGAAATGACGTGGTCAATAAGAATTAGGATAGCCCTACCTAGGAGAAAGTAAATGATACACATTTTAAGGTTTTGTCATTTTTATAAAAAAAGAACCAGATTGGTGGCAGGGAATCCAATTATCTTAGTGATGAAACCAAAGTCAGTTCAACCTTTTGAGACATAAACACAAGCATGAGGATTGCTGACGGAGACAAATCCGTACTCCAGGAGCAGGCGGTGGTTATCGTGAGGGCCGTAGCAGATGAAAACCTCTTTGTGTTTGCCACAGCGTGTAGCTGTTCTAATTTCATAACAGCGAGTTTCCTCATTAAATGCTGCTTTTACCTAGAAAAAAAACAAATTGCAAAACATGTCTCTTAAAGCAAAGCAGAAAACCAAAAAGATTAACTGATTATATTCATTTAAGCAAGATGCAGCTTTCAAGTCCTCAGCACAGAATGTACCCACATGAAGAAAAAAATGCCATATCTGAACTTCAGCCTCTTTGGCTTGCCTCGATCTCACTCCACTGGGGATATAATCATCTCCTTTAGGAGAGGGCAGAAGCCTGGGGATGAAGAGGTCTCTAGATGACTCCCAAAGTGGGATCCCTTCTTGATTTCCCACAAACATCCATCCAGTCAGAAACTGTTGGCTTAACACCACCTCCATGCCAGGCCCTGTGCTAAGCACTGTGGTTACTCCAAGTGCAAGGTCAAAGCCCTGTCCTCTAAGGCTGCAGAGCTCCAAAGGAAAGGAGCAAGACCCTCAGCGATCACAGCTAAACCCTGAGAGCGATGCCACCAAGTATGGAAAGGAAAGAGACAGGAAAACAAGTGAGGCTTTGGTCTCAGGTCTGAAAGGACAAAAGATGCTGCTCCCTGGGGAGCTGCTCGTTCAGACCCTCCAGGGGACATGGCACCAGGCTCTGTGGGTCTGGAGAGCAGAGTCGGGAAATGGGGCAAAGGAAAAGGATGCCAGGATGGGGAGACAGGGTCAGGAGGAAAGACAGGAGCCTACCAGACCTGACGGCAGGGAGGCTGACCAGCTGCACCGTTCCCTGGGGCTCTGCTCACTACTTCGGTCGCAGGTTCTACACGGCCCTGTTGAAACCGAACCCGGGTCCCCCAGTGGATGTCTCACCTGGACATCAGGGCTGTGGTTCAGCAGATCCAGGTAGGGGGCGAGTGCACAGGTGTCTGGCTCCGGGGAAAGGCACAGCTGCGGCGGGCGCTTCATGTACACAGCCCTGGTGTTGACGGTGCACCAAGCCCACCGCAGGGCGCAGTAGCTAAAGATGGTCTCAATGGCCTCAGAAAACAGAGGCTGCAGGGAGGAGAAAAAGCCTCGAGAAGAAGAAAAGAACTCCTGCACGTGGCTTCTCTGCTCCCAGGCCTTTGTTTTCAAAGGGTTGGGAAGAAGATTCACCACTTCCGGCTCCAAACAAACTGGGCAGGTGTAGGCCTTTGGTAAAACCTCCAGGTAAGGCTTCCAGGGAGACCGATCCCCAGCATGCTTCTCTGACACTAAAAAGGCGCACAGAGCCAACAGAGGAGACGGAGGAGGCTGCCACCTTTCAAATGAAAATCCAGATTGGAGGAGTTACTTTCATTCAAAATATGGAATAAGCAAGAGATGCAGACATGAGGGCTTAGTTCTGCTTCCAGAGGGGCTGTGGCCAAGTGGTCGGTACACTCCATGTTCACTGAATGCATCCAAGAGAGGGTCTTCCTTCCTCGAGGGCCTCCTCCCGGGACCACACCCCAGTACAAAGGCCATGAACAAGCCGCACAGACACAAGAACTGGCGCGGTAACCTGAGATCCAGCTTTGCTTGCAAGAGATTACTTTCGGCAAAGACCTCTTTGCTTCCAACTCTTTTCTCCAGTTTTAAAACTGTTGCTGGAATTTCACTTGTTCCACTTTAGTAAGGATATAAAATTGGGGGAGATGGGGAGCAACTGATAGAAAGAACCTAGGCGTTCCCCATTCGACACAATACCCACTGGTCACCAGTAGCTACTCCAATTCTTGCTTTTTAGTTAAATAATATTGAAAATTCAATTCCCCAGTCATAGGAGCCACATTCCAAGTGCTCGTCGGCCATATGTGGCCACCATACGGAACTCAACGTGAAATATTTCTATCACTGCAGAAAGTTCTATTGCGCAAAACTAACCCAGGCAGAAAAATGAATAAACTCATTATATACCTGTTACAGTTCTGGTGTTTTTGGTCTTAAAACCCATTCTATTGCAAATTATATAGTGCAGTATTTTTATTACCAATAAAAAGAGCTCATGTGGCATGGGTGTACTTAGAAAATTTTCATTAATCCTTCAAAGTTCAGGTTCCTATATAACCATGCATTCTACTCAAAACTCCAGAAGGATACAGAAAATGTTAATACCAAGAGCATCCTTGCCTCGACTCAGGCTCATGAAAATATATCAGCCTTCTTACAAAAGTAAGCCAGAGGGGCTTACTGTGGGTTGAGAAACAATATAATTTTTCTTCCTTTATCATTTAGAAACCTCTTATGCTGAGGACCTTCCTCAATCTGTCCTGGAAAACCCACCCAAAAGAGAGAGAGATGCCCTTATAACATAAGCCAGAAAACAGTTTTCAGCCCCTATGTTGGCCTCTTCTATGCCAAATCTAACCAGCTCCTTCATATTGTCGACAGCTCTTCATAGCTGAAGGAGAATTCAAGCAAGTACAGTAAGGGTAAAAATAAAAGCGTAAATCACATTTGTCAAGACCTACAACAATGGAAGAGGTGTGGAGTGCTGTGAGTCAAGGCATTCAGTTATGGTGTGTATGTCTATGCTCCCATTTAATCCTCATTTTTTGGTAAGGTCAGCTCGGAATTCAAATCCACTTCCCAAGCAGCCTATTAAAAACCTTAAAAATGCAGTTTACCATGAATTAAGAGCCAACTTCATAGAATCAACTTTTCACATCACTTGTGACATATACTAGCCACAAGAAGGGACTGGGTCCTAAGGGACTATGTCTTAGCTGACATACTTGCTGACGATATAAACTTGAAAGGAGAAACACTCGAGCCAGATGAACTGGTGAGCGGTCACTTACTTAGCAATGTACGCCCCTAAGTAGCTTCTGATCACTGTGTCCGTGGTGAGCAGGCAGCTCTCAGGCAACGAGATAATCATCTGTCCCTCCTTACCAGAAAGAAAGTAAAGTTTAGAACACCCGTGCTTGGGGGAGGACCTGAGTGAATCTTCTGAAGTCCCTGATTCCACAGTCATCTACTAAGAACCCAGCGGAGCCCAACCATAGCCGACCAAAGAGCTTCCAGTGGATGGGCTCCCCAGGCCGAGTCAGCAGACACAGGCAGGACCGCTCCCACGCCGGGCACTACAACCCCAAGGAGAGTCAGAGGTTAACAGCGTGACTGACACCCACCACCAGTCAACCTCCCATCAGAAAGGCATGCGGAAACACTCCCGCGACTCAAGGCCTAGTGTTCCTTCTTGTTCTTACACCAGGAAATAGTGCCACCTACAGGCAACAGACAGAAACCACGCCAAAAATTTCTTCCAGTGAAATGCACGTGCCTGGTTATTCCCAGTAATGACCTATTCGCCATATAACCTGTAACAAGTAGCTGAAGAAAGGGCAAGGGTGGCCCCCCCCAGCACAAGAATCTCACTTGGTCACCTGCAAAAGTAGAGTTTTCAGTTTCTCCCACTGAGACAGAAACACAGGAAGAAAAATTAAGACACCAAGGAACAGACCAGTAGAAATAAAGCACTAAGAAGCCAGATAAAAGATCCTGCTTTCATCATAACTGACGCCTAAGCTGGGGTTAAACATCTTGGTCAAAAATCTCGTTTCAGTTTCTGGTCTCCTCATCTGTCAGTCAAGACTGAGCTGGGACTTTCCCTGTGGTCCAGTGGTTAAGAATCTGCCTGCCAGTGCAGGAGACTCGGGTTCGGTCCCTGGTCCGGGAGGATCCCCCATGCCACGGAGCAACTAAGCTCGTGCACCACAACGGCTGAAGCCACCACACCACACAGGAGTGGGCCCTGCTCGCTGCAACCAGAGAAAGCCCATGCACAGCAACAAAGACTCAAAAATTAAAAAAGAAAAAAATTTAAAGAACAATTATCTTCACACAAAAATAGACTGAGTTGGTACGGTCACTAAAATCCCTTCCTGCTCTGACATCCCATGTCAACAAAAAACCAAACAAACAAACAAACAAAAAACCAACCCTCTGAATGCAAGGTTCTATATCTTGATTGAGATAAATGTCTTCATCATCAAAAGCTTATCAAACTGGACACTTAAAATGTGTGTATTTCACTATGTGTAAAATATGTCTCAATTTTCAAAGTTTTCACAAAAAAGCCACGATTGAAAGTACGTGTAAAGTAACTGCCAAATATCATTTCCTGATCCAAAACTACCCATAGTCACAACTACATTCATGAGAGGTACAGAGGTACAAAGTCTGCTACAGAATAGTCATGTACCTCCCCTCAAAAAGAAAGATACTGCACAACAATGTGAATGGTGAATGTACTTAAGACTATTCAACTGCACACTTAAAAATAGTTATGATAGTAAATTTTATGTATTTTACCACAATTTAAAATGAAAAAAAAAATTATGATAGCATAATAGAATTACAACATTAAAAGCTACCATTCTTTAGGTTAAAGATAGAGACACAGTTGGGTTTTATCTAAATTAAGGAGTAAATATAAAACAATTTTTAAACAGAAAATTCAAATAATTACAAATAAGGAATTCATGTCTAGCTCTACAGAAAACTGTGCATTGGATGTCCTTTAAATAGCACAGAAGAACTAAAACAGACTTTGAAGAGCAGCTATGTCATTTACTTGCTCGCTGTCCAGCCTCGGAGACTGAAGCCGAGAGGGTCAGGGGCCTCACTTGGTGGAAGGGGACCCCGGGACAGGCTGAGAGGTCCCCTCCCCTTCCTGCTGGGTTCTACCTACTATGGAGGCTCAGATTTGAGCGGCTCCCCTCCAGCCTCAGCCCACCCCCAGCACATTTAAAACATTTAAAACCCGCTGCAGCGGAGACGGCTAATCGTGTACCCCAACACGCTTTCCCTTCTCGCCCTCCCTGGGCGCTGGCAGGTGAGATGCGGCTGGAACTTTGTGCATGAGCCTGCCCCTCCTCACCCCCTGCTCCCTCCTGCTACACCCTGGAGCTACACCCTGGTGCTGAGCTGATGGAGCCCGGACCACCACACAGCTCAGGACCACCTACCCAGGCTGGTTGACCTGACGACCAAAGAAACGTGCGCTCTGTGACGCTGGCTTTGTTTCTTGCACACAGCAAACAATTCTGACAGAACTGTATTCAAAGCCATCCATTAAGTTAAAAAAAAAAAAAGAGTATGTCTAAAATATTTTTAATTCATTTGACTTGAACCCCAAAACCAAGCAGAAAAACCCACTTTGGGTTTCAAGGTGAGAGAGAAATTCTCACCCGCAGGGACGTCTTGCTCATCAGTCCTCTTCCTGTACCTACAAACGCAAAGAGAGAAAAAAGATAAATCCTACGACAGCTTCAAGGTCTTAGAGATACTATTCTGCATAAGAGATGTGGATGAACTTCAAAATGACACAAAGCTGAAGCAGAGTGTCTCGCACCCTTTGACTCCCCGGGGAAACCGAAGATCAAGAAGCTATTCGGGACGATGTCTCAACCTCCTTTTGGGTTTATGATCCTTGAAGGGCAAAGTCCACCTTAGAGGTGACACCTAAAGATGATCGCCTTCAGGCAGCTCAGGTGCTGGGTCTCGGACAGGCCACCTGACGCTGGACTCTCTCCCCTGGGGTCTCTGGCCGAGGTGGGGGACCAGCTCCCCAGGATGCCCACCCAACCTCGGAGGCTGGACCCACAGGTTACTTCAACCCGTTACCAGACCCAGCATTCCGCAGGAATGATCTCCAGCCTTTGGCTGAATGACCACTAAAGCCCATTCAGGTGCCACAGAGCCTGGGGCTGTGCCCTCCCCTCCCCAGACAGACAAGCCACAAGCCGCGATCTCCTAGACAGGACAAGCCACGAGCCGTGCTCTCTGACCAGACAAGCTCGGCGAGGCAGATCCAGAACCAGCTGCTCTGGCCAGCTGCTCTGGTCTTCATGACCAGGGCACAGTCATGACACTAGCTTCCCCAGGGGCTCTGGCAACACCACCAACATCCATAAGTTTACCCTTCCGTGCCCAGCGCTCCCCTCCTGCCAGTCGGCTGACAGCTTTTCTCGAAGAGATGGGCACGATATGACCTGTAATCATTGTATGACCTCTCTCTAGTCGTCTTCTCAAAACCACAGTTCCTGACTTTTTTCTCTCAGCTAGTTGCTGTGGTTTTCAGTCACTAAGTCACATCCGACTCTGTGACCCCATGGACGGCAGCACGCCAGGCTTCTTGTCCTCCAGTGTCTCCCGAAGTTTGCTCCAACTCTCAGACAGGAGGGAATATAATATAGCAAAAGTCAATGCCTGTGGGCCTAATGGGAGGTTCTGGATCATGAAAAGAATTCTTGACTCGAGTCCGGAATCAGGTGTCCGACAAGTTTAATTTGATGAGTAGTCCTTCCCACCTAGAAGCACACAGTCTGCTCGGACACATGGTCCTGATTTTAAGAACTTAATTTCTTCTGTGTGTTCCACAGTAAAGTTAATCATCCCTGTGGGCCAAAACCTTTAAAAACCCTTAAATGGGAGGAGTTTTTTCCTGTGGAGTCCCTGGTGGCTCAGCTGGTAAAGAACCCCCCTGCCATGCGCGAAAGCTCGGTTAGATCCCTGGGTTGGGAAGATCCCCGGAGAATGGAATGACTACTCACTCCAGTATTCTGGCCTGGAGAATTCTCTGGACTGCACAGTCCATGGGGTCGCAAAGAGTCGGACAAGACTGAGCAACTTTCATTTTCACCCTTTAAAAAAATTCATGTGCTAATTTAAGTAGAAATTCCTCTCTAAACATATATGAACAGAACTCAGCGGATGGAATAAATCCAGAGGGTACTTTACCTATATGTCCACAACACAGTGGTCAATAGACCAGAAAATAGGTCACAGTAACTTGTACTTACTAAGGCAAGGTAGGAAGTGGTCATTAGAATGTTATTACACTACTCACTGCCTTATAATTTCTGCTGCTATCTATCCAAGAGGCCCAGATTTGGACAGTGCTTTTAGTGTTAAAAGGAAATATTGGAAAAAATAAAATAAAAATAAAAGGAAATACCAGGGTCCGCTCCCAAAGCATAAATCAGATCAAAGTCTAAAGACTGAATCCTGCTTTTAACTTGGAATCCTGCCTTGACTCTCCACAAACTAATTCCCCAGAATTTCATACATTTTGACAGAATCCCATGAACTTTCTCTGCTATCCTACACTGATTAAGAGCTAAAGATATAGAAAACACTTAGGGAAGGTGTTGTGGACTGAACGCTTGTGTCCCCTTAAATTCATATGTTGATTTCTTAACCCCCAATGCAATGGGTTTGGAGGTGGGGCTTCTGGTAAGTGACTAGGTCATAAGGGTGGAGCCCTCGTGAATGGAATTCATGCCCATGTAGGAAGAAGAGAGAATGAGTTCCTCAAGTGAGGACACGAGAAGCTGGCAATTCACAAAGCAGGAATCAGTCCTCACTAGATAGTGAATCTGCCCAAACCACAGTTTTAGACTTCTCAACCTCCAGAACTGTCTGAAGTAAGTTGCTGTTTAAGCCACTGGGTCTATGGTAATTGGTTACAGCAGCCCATACTGATGAAGGTTCCTTGCCCCCAGAATTGTAACTGCTGGGTTCTGCTCACTGCCAAACCACTTTGCTTTAGCTCGTCCATCACCATGAATCTGGACACAGGCCCAGAGGAAGTTGTTGCCACTTTTAAAACTGCTAATTCTTCACTGCTCTAAATCATAGACAGATTACTTATTTTCAGGCATTCGATTGAAACCATATGCCAATTCCGGCTTGATCATTTTAAATCTATCCTTCTTAAGGCAAAGTGACACTCAAGGAGTAGGCAGGCCTTAGGCACAGCAGGTCCACTCTGGACACTGCTTTTCTCTTAATCATCTCAAAGAATTCCATCCAGGACTTCCCTGGTGGCCAGTGGTTTCAGGCTCCGCCTGATGATGTAGGGGACACAGGTTCAATCCTTGATCCGGGAAGGTCCACATGCCCTGAAGCAACTGAGCCCACGCACCACAGCTACCGAGCGGGCGCACGGAGAGCCCGTGCTGTGCAACGAGAAGCCTGAGCCCGCGGCTACAGAGTAGCCCCCCAGCCCTGCTCGGTACAACCAGAGAAAGCCCACATGCAGCAACGGAGACCCAGCACGGCCAAAAATAAATACATTTTTTAAACACACTTATTAAGGGGAAAAAAAAATCTATTCAGTAAAATCTAAGGGTGTGTTTTTTCACTAGGCATTCCCTGACACACAGCAACAGAAAATTAAACACTGTGTTAGAGGCTAATATGGTTCGTCTTCATAAAAAAAGGAGCAATCCTAACAGAGAATGGTTCAAAATCAAGTATTTTAGCCCAAAGTCATCATGTATTACTGACACATAGGGAACAACTTCACACACTTCCCCTCACTAGACCAGGGGCACATGAGGTAAACAGTTTATCTTGAGGGCATATAAGGAAGTCAGTGTGCTCCAAGTTACATTCTCTAATGGGTACCTGAAGGATCATTTTAAGGGCCAAGGGGGACCTTCAGGGGCTTACGACTTAAGCATTCTATAAGGTGAAACGTCTGCACCTGCCCTGTGACACTGAGCTTCGAGGCCCTCAGCTCACAACTGTCTCTCTGCTACAGCAAACCCGAAACCCATTTGAGGAGCACATCGGTCCTCTCATTGGTGACCACAAGCCCACCTGTGGACAAAGCTGGGTGGCCTTGTCCGCAGGCACGTGCCCATAGCCACCAGCTCCCCAACTTCTGTGACAGAATGTTCTGGAAGAGCACGCTGACCCAAACTTCAGGGCAAGTTCCTCAATTTTCGGTAAATGTTAATACAACCTCCACAGGGAAACACCCCGACTTTCAGAAAAGAATATTCACCCATCCCTGCTCAGGTGGCTGTGGACACCAGGGCCACAGAGGGGCTCCTCCTCAGTTAAGGCTTCCCTCAGGGCTCCCCTCCTCGAGCCACTCACCCAGGGAACAAGCCCCACCACCGGTTTTCTGGAAACTGCTGGACTGAGAAAACTCCTGGGATGCACCTGAGCTAGGAGATAATCCCATCAGCTGCATGGGCTTGAAAATCTCACAAAACCACCACGAGCAGGTTGATGGGGTCACCAGTCCCCACGTTACACAGCGTCTTCCCTACAAAAACACAGTGAAGACACTTCCCTCACGTCTACATTCCAGAAATACCTATAGCTCTGATGAGTAAACAATTTAGTTGTGCTTACAGAATGCTAAGATTCAGATAACTGACCATGTACACTGGGCTGCTGGACAGAGGAGTCAAATCGGCAGCCCACCTCTGACAGGGGTACAGTTCAGTTCAGTCGCTCAATCATGTCCAACTCTTTGCGACCCCATGAATCACAGCATGCCAGGCCTCCCTGTCCATCACCAACTCCCAGAGTTCACTCAGACTCACGTCCACTGAGTCAGTGATGCCATCCAACCATCTTATCCTCTATTGTCCCCTTCTCCTCTCACCTTCAATAGGGGGTACAAGATGTCATAATTATGGCTTTTAGGTGTTATCCTTATCCCTGCCTTCATCTTAGTTTTCTATTCTCGTTTCCCTTTTCTAACTTTTAATTTTATTTCACCATTTTGGAATTTCTGTCCAGAAGCCCCTTAAAACTCATTTTCCAAATAAGGTAACGTGTAAATAAATATTGCATCTACAGGGCAGCATGCCTGCCACACAACATAAGACATGCTCCCAGAAAGAATACAGCCTGCCTGCGAGAATCACCCTGGTTCTCCCATCACCTGGGCCCATGTGTCTCTCAAGAGACAGGTAAATGAATGCCAGATCTTACCTGGAAAACGAGCAGGTATCAAGGCTGTATCTTCAAACCTCCTATCTTTCAGCCACTTCTTAAGCTCTATAAATTCAGGCTTGTAGCTCTCATTCACTAATCAAGAGAGGCAAGAAAACCTGGTGAGTAAAATCACTATATGATTGGATCACTCCAAATAGACAAGATGACTTTAAAATTCATATGGAAATATGAAAGACCTGGGATAGCCAAAAACACTTTGAAACACTGACCTCAAAACTTTTTATCACTAAAAATGACAGTAACTAAGATTGTGTGATACCATCGTCAGGACAGAAAAAGAAATCAACGGAATAGAAAAGAAAGCCCAAAACAGACCTATATGCTGACAACTGTTTTGGTTTTTTTTTTAATGCAAAGGCAATTCCATGGAGAAAGGACAGTTTTGTTTTGTTTTTAATAAATACTGCTAGAACGTTTGGAATAAACAAACCATGGACTATAATTCATATTAAAACAAAGTCTTATTGATACACATTAACAACACAGAATTATCTCAAAATAATTATGCTGAGTAAAAGAAGACAGATATTTTTAAATGCATACTATATAATTAAATAAAACCATAAAACACAAATCAATAGTGAAAGCAAATCAGTGGTTGTCTGAAGATGGAGGAAAGGAGGGTTCAAAGAGGTGCCAGATGAAAGGATTACCAAGGGAAATGAGAAACTTCTCAGGGTGATAAATAACGTTCATATCTTGAGTTTGGTAATGGCCTCCTGTGTGTATACATATGTCAAATTCTATCAAATATGTGACATTCATTGTGGGTCAGTTATACCTCAATGAAAGTGTTTTCTTAAGAAACATATGATCCAAAATACAAGGCTCCTAAAATAGGTTATCACAACCTAAAGAGTTCACAGTAAGAGCACGGAATAAGCAACTACTACGCTCCCAGCAGTGTTAACCACTGTGGAGGACGTCCAACCTGCTCCTCACCCTCGAGAAGTTAATGTTCTGGTTGGGGAAACAAGACTTCCACAAAAACCAACTGGAAAACCAGAAGGTCCTGAAGAGGAATACCCAAGAAGCCTGGAAACCGGGTGGCATTAGTGAGAACTGGAAATGACATTACTGAAAACGTAAGACCTCAGCTCAGCCTCAAAGGTTAGAGAGAAAGGCGACAAGCTGGGAGAAGGGAAGAAAGCGAGTTTGGCTGGAGAAAGACTATGGGGAATGGCAGACGTGGGGGAGGTTGGTAGAGAACATACTTCCAGCACAGGGAGAGGCGGGGGGACACTTAGAAAGTGAGCTGATGGCGAACAGCATAGAAGAGACAAGGAGGCTGGACCTCCCTGGTGGTCCCGCAGCTAAGACGTCACAGCTTCCTCTGTAGGCGGCATGGGTTCCATCTTCAGTGCGGGAACTAAGCTCCTACATGCTGCGCAGTGCGACCAAAAAAAAAGAAGAAGGAAGACAGAGGGTAATGGGTCTTTAAAATAAAAATAAAGACAGTGAAGATCCTGGAGGCTCCTAAACCAAAGAGGCAACGGTCCCTTAGGAAAGTCAGACTGACGGTGGCAACTGGAACTACCAACAGGAAAGAAAAACAGCGATGTGATGAAGAGCCGGCCGAGGTCACCTCTGGGTGCAACAGACAGGGAGAAGCTAACCTCAGAAAGACCAGGGGAGAGTGAGTGGGACGGGGCCTGCAGGGCGGAGAAGGCCCCGCAGGCAGACACAGCCTCCAGTGGCGCTGGCGGCTGCGGGTCAGCGGGGAGGCGCTTTGCTCACTGTCACCAAAAACAGCAAGTGCGCTGCCGTAGTCCTCTCCAGTGGGCCAAGTACCTTCACATACAGCATCTCGCTCAGACTGGGTTACACTGAACTTGAAATGATAAACTTACGTCCAAACACTGATAACCTATAGGCAGTGAGAGGTCAGGCCGAGAAACAGAAACCTGAGAGTCATCCCCAGAGGAGACAGCTGAAGCGATACATCTGTAATCCCGTAAGGGTTTAAAAGAATAAAATGGCACTATTACAAAACAGGATTCTCTAAGAGAGCTTCCCTGGAGGCTCAAATGGGAAACAATCTGCCCTGTTGGGAAGATCCCCTGGAGAAGTGAATGGCTACCGACTCCAGTATTCGAAGTATTCTCTATGAACACTGCTTATCTGCCTTTGAGAAAAGCTCTGTGTATCTGTTAATGTCAACCAGCAAAGGATTCCTTTTGTCATCACTTGCACCAAAAGAATCAAAACTGTACCTCCTCTTGATTCAGAACTGCTGAAGAGTTTTCGTCTTCTGATCCGGCTTGTTCTTCCTCCTCCGTTCTTCATATTAAAAATGCAGTTTCTGTTTAATTGTCCGAACTAAAACAAAAAGCATTTTCTTTGCTTTTCTTTGCAGTTGTATGACAATCACTGTTCTTTGTACCTGTAAGGACATAAATATATAAACCATTTCTCTAAAATGTTTTTGTATACAAATTGTTTATACTATGAGCTAAATCATGATCCCTGTGCAGAAACAGAATTACCATTATATTGGTCCCTCTAAAACAGTTTTATCTCAACTGCCTACTAAATGCTGATTAATCATGAAAATTCTCATTATCGAGTTCATAATTGTGTGCACATCTCAATGCTAATCAACGTTTACTAAGCAACAGCCTAACTGTACTCTGAATAAACAGTAGCCATGCACATGAAAAGATGCTCAACATTGCTAATTATTAGAGAAATGCAAATCAAAACTACAATGAGGTACCATCTCACACCAGTCAGAATGGCCATCATTAAAAACTCTACAAACAACAAATGCTGGAGAGGGTGTGGAGAAGAGGGAGCCCTCCTACACTGCTGGTGGGAATATAAATTGGTGCAGCCACTACGGCAAACAGTATGGGAGGTTTCTCCAGAAACTAAAAGCAGAGTTGCTATAGGATCCAGCAATCCCATTCCTGTGCATATAGCCGAACAAAACTATAATTCAAAAAGATACATGCACCCTTATGTTTAAAGCAGTGTTATACACAATAGCCAAAGCATGGAAACAAGCTAAATGTCCATCTACAGATATGGTGCATATATACAATGGAGTACTATCCACCCATTCAAAAAAAGAACGGAATAACGCCATCTGTAGCACCATGGACAGAACCAGAGGTTATCTAAGTGAAGTGAGCCAGAAAGGGGAAGACAAATACCATACAATGCCACTTATACGGTGATCTAAAATATGACAGAAATGAACCTACCAATGAAACAGAAACAATCACAGACAGAGAGAACAGACTTGCAGCTGCCTGGGGAGGGAGGCAAGGAGGGATGGACTGCACTGAGATGCAAACTATTATATACAGAGTGAATGAACAAGGCTTACTGCACAGCACAGGGAACTATATTCAATATCCTGGATAAACTATAATGGAAAGGAATATAAAAAAGGATGTTTATGTGTGTTTATACATATAAATATATATATAGAATCACTTTGCCGTACAGCAGAAATTAACACAACACTGTAAATCAACTATACTTTGAAAAAAAAAAAAAAGCAATGAAGCCCCTATCTGCCAGGAAGATGTACAGGAAAAAAAAAAAAAAAAGGATTCTCTTTTTCAGTGTGAAGTAATAATTTGTTCTTAAAACCAGGATCCTGAAACATAAACTAAGTAGGCGGCTGCCAGAGATTAGGGAGAAAATGAGAACCAAGAGAGCAGACAAAGCAAAGAGATGATTATAAAATCTACAGTGACCACTACAGTTTCTACATGTTACTTTCTCAGAAATATAAAAATGAAATCCATGAATCACTCTGGCATGATACAGGTAATGGAGTATTATTAAGCCATTAGTTGAAAGTACCTACGAAGATAGAAAAATATACAAGATATATTAAGTGAAAAAATAAAGCTGCAGAACAAATTCAAAGACCCCTTATTGGTCTCTGTTATAGGTGAGGTGAAGTCGCTCAGTCGTGTCCGACTCTTTGCGACCCCATGGACTGTAGCCTACCAGGCTCCTCCGTCCATGGGATTCTCCAGGCAAGTATGCTGGAGTGGGTTGCCATTTCCTTCTCCAGAGGATCTTCCCGACCCAGGGATCGAACCCAGGTCTCCCGCATTGGAGGCAGACGCTTTAACCTCTGAGCCACCAGGGAAGCCCATTGGTCTCTGTTGGGCACATTTTATGTTTACAAAACAAGAGGATTTAGGAAAATATTCAAAAACGTACAAGGGGAGGGGGCTTTTACTCTTCCTTCTGTAACTTCCTATTCTGACATATACATATATATATATATATATACGAGTACATAAGTGACATAACCCTAATATTACGTATGTGCATATTATGTGCACTTTAAGACGTCCCTGTAGCTCAGACGGTAAAGAATCTGCCTGGAACGCAAGAAACACAGGTTCAATGCGTGGGTCGAGAAGATCCCCTGGAGAAGGAAAGAAACAGCAACCCACTCCGGTACTCTTGCCTGGAGAATCCCAGGGACAGAGGAGCCCGGGGGGCTACAGTCCATGGGGTCGCAAAGGGTCAGACACGACTGAGCGACCAACGCTACTTTAACCAAACCACTGTTTTTCTTAAATTACTAAAAATTACCAGGCAGCCCATGAATAACGAGACACGAACCCCAGGCTCTATGACTGTACTATTACTTCCCAGCGATGGAAGGTTCCGTGTTTGATCGACCCGAAGGTGGAGTCGGGGCCCCAGGGCCCACCCCGGCTCGTCCCCTCGGCGTCCCCAGCGCCACCGCAGCGCGCGGGCCGGGACGCCTCCGCGCGGACCCCCAAGACCCGCGGTGCGGGGAGCAAGGTGTGCGCGTGGCGCCAGGGTGACCGCACGGCTGGCGGCACCGTCCTCGCCCGCCGTTCTCATCCGCCAGAATGGAGGCCCCCGCTCCGTGGGCACACCCTCCGCACCTACCCCGCCCCGCCCCGCAGCTCCGCCGCCGCCGGAGGACACAGGGCTGAGACCCCGGCCGCTTTACAAACGCCCTGACAGGGCCCTTCGCGCCGAGGATACTCGGGTCGACTTCCGATAAAAGAACGAGCCCCCAGTACTGGGGGGCGTTAAGTGTAAAGCGCAGCGGCATGGCAGGGGGTGGGCGATCTGAATTCAGCTCTCTTTTTTAAATAAAAATAGAAGGGGAGCCCAGGAGGAAGCCGAGCCCCGTTACCCCGGCAACCGGAGGCCCCGCCCCGGAAGTTTGCCAGCGCACTTTGATGCAGCTCCAAGATGGCGGTGGGCGGGCCCGAAGCGCGGAAACACCCGGAGCCGCACGCCAGTTGCTCGCGAGTTACAGAAGCGGGCCGCAGCAGCAGGGGGAACAGCCGAGCGCCGCCAGGCCCGCCTCTAGGCCCCACTGACCCAAGTCCTTGGTCGCCAGGCCGAGCTCTCGGCGCCGCAGGCCTCTGCCTACCGGCTTGCACATGCGCATTCTTCCGGGGGGAGGGGTGGAAGCGGACGGCACGGCTGACAGCTAGCTAGGGTCGTCCGTGGATGGACTGCAGGTCCAGGAGTAAGAAAACCCTGTGGCCGGAGGACCAGGAGTCTACGCTCTGAAAGCCGACCTGGAGCGTCTTTCCTTCCGTAGTTCCAACGGAGGAGCGGCCAAGCGTGTGTCTGCCAGGGCGGCCCGGCCCTCTCTGTGGCTCCCTTCCGCCTTGCTGGGCGGGGCGGAGGCCTTGCGAGGCCAGGCCATCCCCCATTTCCGGGCTGACTTTGCTTCGACCCCCGCCTCTCTGTGGGCCAGAGTGCCTGGTTGCGTTCCTCTTCAGCCTAAGGGCACTTCAGGTCATCTGGCCCAGTTGTGTACAAGGAACAGCGTAACTTTTCCCTTCAGAATGTCACGCGAGTGTATGTTCCTCTGTTCTTTGTCTCGTCACAATAAAGATTTAGAGCAACGGACATTAAAGCCCTCGCCGCGTCACAGCTCTCAGGTCTTGGACAAACCATGTCATAGCTCTTAGGCAAATCAGTGTTACAGCTCTATTTTATGTAGAAGATAGCAGGAGAACCCATCCTCGAAGCGTGAGGGCATGCCGACCCAAAGACTTGAAGGGAAGAGAGTGGAGGAGCGGTGGGGGAGGGGGAGAGAGGAAGAGCACGCGCACATGAGAGAGAAAGCGCTTTGGCTCCTCCTTTTATATGTTTTTTCCTCCACCTGGGCCTGCCCTATGCTAGTTGGGCTTAGCCAGGAGTGCTGTTTGTTCTACCTGAAGTCTTCACTCTGATCCTTGGACCTTTCCTTGTTTTTTTTAGCCACCGCCATTTTGGATTCCTTTTCCCTATTCTACCTACCTAACATTCCCCCCTCAAGAGATGGGAGGCCCAATTCTTTGGGAATAGGGGCGTCGAGGTCTTTCTGGCTACTTCCTGCTGAAGTGGGGCAGCGAGGGGTATTGGGCCTCCCCCTCTTGTTAGTCTCAAGCCTCAGAGTCCTTATAGCAGTGTCCATCAAAGGGTGTGTGATATTTTTCATGGTCGGCTGCAGTTTTATACCTTTGTTTAACTGGCACTGCATGTTGTAGCTTGTTGACCTGGGCAGAGACAAAACAGGTTAGACAATTGACAGTACATGGAATAATCATAAGCATCATCAATGTAGCATAACAAGGACTAGCAGGGGCATTAGTCATTTTGAAATTCACATTGCCAGGATGGCTCAAGTCCCTACTTGTTCAGGGATCAGAAGCTCTATCTCCTGTCTGTTTTGGAGTACAATCTCTGTCAAGCTGTGTTGGCTATTTAGAGTTATCCTGAGAAATCTTATCCCCAGAAACTAGATTTTGGGGGTGTTCATTAGAATGGCACTCATCGGTAGTCCTGAACAGGTATCTGAGATCTCCCAGGGGCTCACAGGTGTAATGAGTGTCCTTTTCTGTTTTCTTCCACAGCTTAACTCGTGAGTAGTGAATCCAGATGTCATGTCCTGGTACCTTGACTGCTGTGGGGGTAGAAAGTATTACAGGGTAGGGGCCCTTCCATGTGGTATGGAGCTGAGCTTTTGGGGACCCATCTTTCCAGACTTTAATTAGGACTTGAGTCCCTGGAGCATATAGTGGTGACTCCTTAGAATCTTTTGGGTCCTGGTTTATACTCCACAAGCATATATCCTGTTGGAATTGCCCAATGGCCATGGTATAAGACTGGAGGGTCTGAACCTCTGAATCTAGGAAGAGGTCATTTACATAAACAAAAGGTCTCCCATATAGCATCTCATAAGGACTAAGACCAAGCTGTTCCTTAGGGGCAATGCGGGTGTGGAGGAGAGCTATTGGTAAAACCTCTTTCCATCCCAGGGAGGTCTCCTGGGTTATCTTTTTTATAGCTGATTTTAAGAATTGATTGGCTCTTTCTATTTTCCTGAAGATTGAGGCCTCCAGGCACAATGGAGATAATAACTAATGCCCAATGCTTTTGAGACCCCTTGGGTGACCTTGGAAGTAAATGATGTCCCATTGTCACTTTGTAATGACCTTGGCAGACCAAATCTTGGAATGATTTCATGAAGCAGTTTTTTTACCACCTCCTCAGCCTTCTCAGTCTGGGTGGGAAAGACTTCAATCCATCCTGTGAATGTATCTATCATGACAATAGGTATTTATACCCTTGAGAAACTGGCATCTGGGTGAAGTCCATCTGCCAGTCCTCTCCTGGGTAGGCCCAAGGTCGTTGGATGGGCTGGGCCAGCTGGGGTCTTTGAGCTCCTTGGGGGTTGTTTAATTGGCAAGTGGGACAAGAGGACACCACCTGGCTTATAGTTGTTTGGAACCCTGTTCCTCTGAAGGACCTTTCTAGTAATCTTTGGAGGACCTTTTCTCCTAAATGAGTAGTGGCATGTAAGGAGTTAACCAACTTCCATTGGAGGTTCCCAGGCAGAAAAAGGAGTCCCTCCTTTTGGAACCACCCCATATGATCTTCAAAGCACTCGCTCTTAGCTTTAAGAGTCTCACCTTCAGTATATGAAGTAGTTTCTGGCAAATTAATCTGTGGAACTAAGGTGGCAATCTCTATTAGGTCATGGTTCTGTAATGCTGCTCTCCTAGCTGCATGATCAGCTGCTTGGTTCCCTCGTGCCACTTCTGTGCTCCCTTTTTGATGTCCTTTACAGTGGGAAACTGAAACCTCGGTGGGCAGATGGACTGCCTCCAAGAGTCGAAGAATCTGATCACCATATTTGATTGGGGACCCTTGGGTGGTCAAGTGGCCCCTTTCTTTCCAAATAGAAGCATGTGCATGTAGCACCAGAAAGGCATATTTGGAATCAGTGTAAACGGCTATTCTTTTTCCTTTTCCCAGCTCTAAAGCTCGAGTCAGGGCTATGAGTTCAGCTAATTGGGCTGAAGTACCTGGTGGCAGAGGCTTAGCCTCTATGGTCTCAAAATTGGAGACTACTCCATACTCAGCTCTTCTTTTTCCATCTAAGACAAAGCTCCTTCCATCAGTGTACCAGATTTCCTCAGGACTGGTCAGAGGATCTTCTGACAATCTTTCTCGGGGTTTTGTCCAAGGTTTCTAGACAAGAGTGAAAGGGGAGAGAGCCCTCGGGGGTAGGCAGGAGGGGGACTGGGTTAAGAACCTCACAAGGGGATATAGTGAGGCGTGGATTTTCCATCAGCATTACAGATATCTGAGGATTCTTTGATCAGTTCAGTTCAGTCGCTCAGTCGTGTCCGACTCTTTGCGACCCCATGAATCGCAGCACGCCAGGCCTCCCTGTCCATCACCATCTCCCAGAGGTCACTCAGACTCGTCCATTGGGTCGATGATGCCATCCAGCCATCTCATCCTCTGTTGTCCCCTTCTCCTCCTGCCCCCAATCCCTCCCAGCATCAGAGTACTTTCCAATGAGTCAACTCTTCGCATCAGGTGGCCAAAGTACTGGAGTTTCACCTTTGGCATCATTCCTTCCAAAGAAATCCCAGGGCTGATCTCCTTCAGAATGGACTGGTTGGATCTCCTTGCAGTCCAAGGGACTCTCAAGTCTTCTCCAACACCACAGTTCAAAAGCATCAATTCTTTGACGCTCAGCCTTCTTCACAGTCCAACTTTCACATCCATACATGACCACAGGAAAAACCATGGCCTTGACTAGACGGACCTTAGTCGGCAAAGTAATGTCTCTGCTTTTGAATATGCTATCTAGGTTGGTCATAAATTTTCTTCCAAGGAGTAAGCGTCTTTTAATTTCATGGCTGCAGTCATCATCTGCAGTGATTTCGGAGCCCCAAAAAATAAAGTCTGACACTGTTTCCACTTTCAGCTTTAGCATCATTCCTTCCAAAGAAATCCCAGGGTTGATCTCCTTCAGAATGGACTGGTTGGATCTCCTTGCAGTCCAAGGGACTCTCAAGAGTCTTCTCCAACACCACAGTTCAAAAGCATCAATTCTTCGACGCTCAGCCTTCTTCACAGTCCAACTTTCACATCCATACATGACCACAGGAAAAACCATAGCCTTGACTAGACGGACCTTAGTCGGCAAAGTAATGTCTCTGCTTTTGAAAATGCTATCTAGGTTGGACATAACTTTTCTTCCAAGGAAGGAAACTATAAACAAGGTGAAAAGATAACCGTTTATGCAGCTCAATACCAGAAAAAACAAACAACTCAACCAAAAAGTGGGCAGAAGATATACACTGACATTACTCCAAAGAAGACATACAGATGGCTAATAAACACATGAAAATATGCTTAACATGTCTCATCACACACCGGTCAGAATGGCCATCATCAAAAATTCCACAAACAATAAATGCTCTAGAGGGTGTGGAGAAAAGGGAACCCTCTAGCATTGTGAGAGTGTAAATCGATATAGCCACTATGGAGAACAGAATGGAGAGTCCTTCAAAAACTAGGAATAAAATTACCTTTTGCTATGCTTGCTGTGTTTAGTCACTCAGTTGCATTCATGTCTGACTCTTTGCAACTCCATGGACTGCCTGCCAGGCACATCTGTTCACGGGGATTCTCCAGGCAAGAATACTGGAGTAGGTTGCCATGCCCTCCTCCATAGGATCTTCTCAACCCCGGGATCAAACCCCTGTCTCCCTGTTGCCATGCCCTCCTCCATAGGATCTTCTCAACCCCGGGATCAAACCCCTGTCTCCCAGAATACTGCAGATGTATTCTTTACTGTCTGAGCTATTAGGGAAGCCCAAGAATACTGGAGTGGGTAGCCTATCCCTTCTCCAGGGAATCTTCCTCACCCAGGAATCGAACCAGCATCTCCTGAATTGCAGGTGGATCCTTTACCAGCTGAGCTACCAGGGAAGCCCAATCCCACTACTGGGCATATACCCCGAGGAAACCATTATTGAAAAACAGACATATAGCTCAGTGTTCATTGCAGCACTATTTACAATAGCTAGGATATGGAAGCAACCTAGATGTCCACTGATAGATGAATAGATAAAGAAGTTGTGGTACATATACGTAATTGAATATTACTTAGCAATGAAAAGAAACATATTTCCTTCAGTTCTAAGGAGGTGAATGAACCTAGAGCTTATAAACAATGTGAAGTTAGAAAGAGAAAAACAAATATCATATATTAACACATATGTATAGACTCTAGAAAGATGATACTGATGAACCTATTTGCAGGGCAGCAGTGGAGATGCAGATATAGAAAACAGATTTGTGAACACAGCCTGTGTTCAGATTTGTGAACACAGAGGGTGGGATGAATAGAGAGAGCACCATTGAAACATATACATCACCATGTGTAAAATAGATAGCCAGTGGGAATTTGCTGTAAGATGCTGGGAGCTCAAATCTGGTGCTCTCTGACAACCTAGAGGGGTGGGATGGGGTGGGGGGCGGGGGGATGATTCATGCTGAGGTATGGCAGAAACCAACACAATACTGTAAAGCAACTAATCTCCAGTTAAAAATAAATCGATTGAAAAAAAGAATCCACCTGCCAATGTAGGGGACACAAGTTTGATCCCTGATCCAGGAATGTTCTACTTGCTGCGGGGTAACTAAAATGTGTATGCCACAAATACTGCCCTGGGCCCAAGAGCCTATGAGCCCCAACTACTGAGGCCAGGAGCAGCAATTACTGAAGGCCGTGCACCCGAGTGCCTGTGCATTGCAACAAGGAAGCCACCCCAGTGAGAAGCCCCTGCTCTGAACCTTGAAAGCAGCCCCCGCTCACTGCAACTAGAGAAGACCCTTGAGCAGCAATGAAGATCCAGTGCAGCCAAAAAAAAAAAAAAAAACCAACCCAATATTTAATTAATTAAAACGACAAAACCTTAAAAAAAAACAGAGAAAATATTTGGTAAAGTTGAACAAAGATATCTTTGATATGATATCAAAAGAATGACTCATAAATTTTGATAATTTAAGTTCATCAAAATTAATAACATGCTCTTTTGAAAGACATAGCTGAATGAAAGATTAGTTGCAGAATGGGGGTAAAAATTTGCAAACTCATACTATTAAAGACTTGTATCCAGAATATATAAAGACCTTTCAAATCTTGATAATAAGGAAACCACATTTTTAAAACGGGCACATTTTAAAAGATATGTGGATGACAAATAAAAGTTACTCAACAACAGTAGTTGTTAGATACATAATAATTGAAACTTCAGTGAAAAATTACTGTTATATCTATTAGATTGGCTAAAGTTGGCCATTTCAAGTTTTGGCAATGATGTGAAGACTTGTTAACTTCAACACTGAGGAGAAGGCAGAATGGTGGAATTTGTTTGCAAAAACAGTTTGGCAAGTTCTTAAAATGCTAAATATTAACTTATCATATGATTCAGTAATTTCACTTTCTTGATTTCCTGAGATAAATTAAGTATATGTTCATAAAGGCCTGCATCCACTGTCAAAACTGGAAATGACTCAAATGTTCATCAATAGATGAACAGATAAACAAATGTGGTATATCCATACAATAAATGGTGGTTATTTTTAAGTCATGAGACTCTTTGTGACCCCATGGACTACAGCATGCAAGACTTTTCTGTCCTCTACCATCTTCCCTGGTGGCTCAGAGGTTAAAGCATCTGCCTCCAATGTGGGAGACCCGGGTTCAATCCCTGGGTCGGGAAGATCCCCTGGAGAAGGAAATGGTAACCCACTCCAGTATTCTTGCCTGGAGAATCCCATGGACCGAGAAGCCTGGTAGGCTACAGTCCATGGGGTCGCAAAGAGTCGGACACGACTGAGCGACTTCACTCACTCACTCACTCACTATCTCCTGGAGTTTGCTGAGATTCACATCAGCTGAGTCGGAGATGCTATCTAAGCATCTCATCCTCTGCTGCCACCTTCTCCTTTTGGGTTCAATCTTTCCCAGCATCAGGGTCTTTTCCAATTTGTCAGCTCTTTGTATCATGTGGCCAAAGTATTGGAACTTCAATATCAGCATCAGTCCTTCTAAGGAATATTCAGGGTTGATTTCCTGAAGATTGATGGGTTTCATCTCCTTGTAGTCCAAGGAACTCTCGAGGGTCTTCTCCAGTACTGCAGTTCAGAAGCATCAAGTTTTGGTGCTCAGCCTTCTTTGTGGTCCAACTATCACACTGATACATGACTACTGCAAAAACCATAGCTTCGGCTATACGAAATTTTGTTGCCAAAGTTATGTCTCTGCTTTTTGATATGCTGTCTAGGTTTATCCTAGCTCTCCTTCCAAGAAGCAAGTGTCTTTCAATCACATGACTGCAGTCACCATCTGTGGTGACTTTGGAGCCCACCGTGTAAAGAAACTCTGTCACTGCTTCCACTTTTTCCCCTTCTGTTTGCCATGAAGTGGTAGGAGTAGATGCCATGATCTTTGTTTTGGTTTCTTTTCAATGCTGAGTTTCAAGCCAGCTTTTTCACTCTCCTCTTTCACCCTCATCAAGAGGCTCTTTAGTTCCTCTTCGCTTTGTGCCATTGCTGTTTCTTTTGTTGTTGTTTAATTGCTAAATCCTAGCCACCTTTTTCTACCCCATGGACTGTAGTCCACCAGGTGCCTCTGTTCATGAGATTCCCCAGGCAAGAACACTGGAGTGGGTTGTCATTTCTTTCTCCAGGGGATCTTCCTGACCCAGGGATCGAACCTGATTCTCCTGCATTGGCAAGATAATTCTTTACCACTGAGCCACCAGGGAAACCCCTATAGCTAAAAGGCACCCCTATAGCAGAGGAGTGGTATAATCTTCATATCTAAGGTTGTTTATAATATTTTTCCTAGCCACCAGGGAAACTCCTATAGCTAAAAGGTACCCCTATAGCAGAGGAGTGGTATAATCTTCATATCTAAGGTTGTTTATAATATTTTTCCTAGCAACTGTGATTCCAGCTTGTTCCAGATTCATCCAGCCCAGCATTTTGTATGTTGTACTCTTCATATAATGGTCATCTGAGTTAAATTCACCCATTCCAGTCCATTTTAGTTCGCTGATTCCTAGAATGCTGACGTTCACCCTTGCCATCTCTTCTTTGACCACTTCCAATTTGCCTTGATTCATGGACCTGATATTCCAGGTTCCTATGCAATATTGCTCTTTACAGCATTGGATCTTGCTTCTATCACTAGTCACATGCACAACTGGGTATTGTTTTTGCTTTGGCTCCATCCCTTCATTCTTTCTGGAGTTATTTCTCCACTGATCTCCAGTAGCATATTGGGCACCTAATGACCTGGGGAGTTCCTCTTTTGGTATCCTATCATTTTGCCTTTTCCTACTGTTCATGGAGTTCTCAAGGCAAGAATACTGAAGTGGCTTGCCATTCCCTTCTCCAGTGGACCAAGTTCAGTCATTCTGAAGGAGATCAACCCTGGGATTTCTTTGGATCCTATAGCTAAAAGGTACCCCTATAGCAGAGGAGTGGTATAATCTTCATATCTAAGGTTGTTTATAATATTTTTCCTAGCAACTGTGATTCCAGCTTGTTCCAGATTCATCCAGCCCAGCATTTTGTATGTTGTACTCTTCATATAATGGTCATCTGAGTTAAATTCACCCATTCCAGTCCATTTTAGTTCGCTGATTCCTAGAATGCTGACGTTCACCCTTGCCATCTCTTGTTTGACCACTTCCAATTTGCCTTGATTCATGGACCTGATATTCCAGGTTCCTATGCAATATTGCTCTTTACAGCATTGGATCTTGCTTCTATCACTAGTCACATGCACAACTGGGTATTGTTTTTGCTTTGGCTCCATCCCTTCATTCTTTCTGGAGTTATTTCTCCACTGATCTCCAGTAGCATATTGGGCACCTAATGACCTGGGGAGTTCCTCTTTTGGTATCCTATCATTTTGCCTTTTCCTACTGTTCATGGAGTTCTCAAGGCAAGAATACTGAAGTGGCTTGCCATTCCCTTCTCCAGTGGACCAAGTTCAGTCATTCTGAAGGAGATCAACCCTGGGATTTCTTTGGAAGGAATGATGCTAAAGCTGAAACTCCAGTACTTTGGCCACCTCATGCGAAGAGTTGACTCATTGGAAAAGACTGATGCTGGGAGGGATTGGGGGCAGAAGGAGAAGGGGACAACCGAGGATGAGATGGCTGGATGGCATCACAGACTCGATGGACATGAGTCTAGGTGAACTCTGGGAGATGGTGATGGACAGGGAGGCCTGGCGTGCTGAGATTCATGGGGTCGCAGAGTCGGACACGACTGAGCGACTGAACTGAACTCTTCATATAAGTTAAATAAGCAAGGTGACAATATCTAGCCTTGTCATCCTCCTTTCACAATTTTGAACCAGTCAGTTGTTCCATGTCTGGTTCTAACTGTTGCTTCTCAGGAGACAGGTAAGTGGTCTGGTACACCCATCTCTTTAAGAATTTTCCAGTTTGTTGTGATTCACACAGTCAAAGGCTTTAGTGTAGTTGATGAAGCAGGTGTTTTTCTGAAACTCCCTTGCTTTCTCCATGATTCAACAAATGTTGACAACTTGATCTCTGGTTCCTCTGCCTTTTCTAAACTCAGTTTGTACATCTGGAAGTTTTTGTTTCACATACTGCTGAAGCCTAGCTTGAAGGATTATGAGTATAACCTTATGTGAGATGAGCACAGTCGTATAGTAGTTTGAACATTCTTTGGCAATGCCTTTATGATTGGAATGAAAACCAACCTTTTCCGATCCTGTGGTCATAATATAAAACAAAATGAACATTTGGCACACAACGTGGATAAATAAAAAATATTATTCTGACTGAATGAACTGAGACCAAAAAAAATATTAATAGCTCCTGCTATAAGATTTCATTTATAAAAAATTTGAGAAAATATGAACTAACCTATAGGTAAGAAAATAAATTGATGCCTGTACGAGGGATGGAGGGTGGGAGCGGCAAGAAGAGAGGGAATTCAAGAGCATGAGCAGTCCTTTGGAGGTCATGGATATTTTCACTGTCTTTATAATACAATGGCTCCACAAATATATTTTCAAGTCAAAAATTATCAAATAGTACACTCTAAATAGATGCAATTTATTGTTTGTCACTTATTTATCAGTAAAGCTGCTTAAATATAACAAAATTAGACATAAATATATAATTTTTTCTTATTAGAAATCATTTGTCCTACATGGCACTGCTTAACATGACATGCCATGGAAAATATGACTAGGATATAAATGTCAAGTAAAGATTCAATGTGAATAGGATAAACATGAGCTTATAGGGGAACTATTTGCTTGCTTTTATTGTTAGAAAATACAGATTATTTACAATGAAAATCCATGACTTTCCTAATATAAAAAAATTAATAAAGTATTCTCTTCCTCCACCTTCGACAATAAACGTGTGGGATTTCATTGCCAGTCACGGAGGGTTTTCACTACTGAAAGGCCATGGAAAGTGAAGATACAGTTTCAGGAAGACGAGGGCTGGGTTCAGCCCGAATCTGAGAAAGCTCCATGCTGTGGATTGCTGATGCTGTTCACACGTTCCACACTGTCCGGTGAACCCAGGGTTGGCAAGCACGAGCGAAGAGGCTGCGAGCAGACTAGAGAAGCAGAACTGCAGACACCTTTATTCTCTCCTGGCTGACACAGCCGCCGTAGCAGCAAACACGCTATATTCTCTTACCGTGGCTGACCCAACGGAGGAAGACATGATGCGGCAGTAACGCCGCCCTTCCTAGCAGGAGTTCACACAACAAAGCAGCCCGGGACCAAGCGAGGGCCTCGAGACGCGCATGCGCGGCCCTGTAAGCGCCTCCGCTGTTCCATAATCAGCGTTCACAAAACGTGGGGCAAGAGCGAGAGGCCGCGGGGCGAGAGCCTGACCACGCCCCCTTGGCTAGTTGCTCTTTCCCTATGTACTGTATTCCTGATTTTCTGAACTTGAAGCCTTCCCTCACCTATGGCATAGAGAGTCAGCATAACTTGACTCAGCCAGCAGGCTGCTGGGGCTATCTTATAAATTCTGATTTCTCCGAATTGAAAATGATTAAAAAAAAAAAAAAAGGCAAGAAAAGCCAGATGGTAACAAAATTTCCCCTGTAATTCAGAGAAATTTGGTATCTTAGAAAGAACTCAGATTGGAGATACAGATCTGGCTTCCATAGAAACTGCTGTAGTCTGATTGCATGACCATAAGCACTTCATCTTACCTGTCACAGCCCTAATTCTCTTGTGAGATGCACACATCAAGACTCTATTGTGAAGATCATGTAGCATTCAGGAAAGCACTGTGTATCCTGTAAGAGAAAGTACAAGGTAGCTTAAGTTCCTGCTGTTTGCCAGCAAGCTAGATCTGAGGCTTTCACCATGATGGAAGCAATAGATCGTAAGAGCAGAAAAAGAAAGCACAGACTCAGGACTCCTGCCAGGAACCCATAGGTTAGCATTCCTGTATACTCTCCTCATCTGACCATCAGCACCTGTATCCTTCTTGCCTCTCAACCACAAGTTTGGTTTGCTTTCCTTGATATGCTCCAATGATCTCAGCTATTTTAAAAAGACACTTCAGCAGTGCAGTTTTCATTGCCAACAGAAGCACTGATTTTTGACCGTGAAGCAGAGCTTGAGAAAGGAATAATATAGAGATAACAGTGTGATGAGTTGTGTTAGAAAAAAAAATTTCCTTTCAATATTTATTAATCCTATTTCTCTCCACTTTGATCTCAAGGTGATATGGAAGACAGATGGGTATTAAAAGATTTTTTAATCCTTCTACTGTTAATAATAAGGGTACTGAGTTTTATGGAACCATCAGATGTTGTCTGTAGGGCTTAATCCACCAGTGACAGAGAAAGTGCCATCAATTTGTGTATCCTGTTTGTTAATAATGAAACCCTTAAAACTGAAAATAAAATCAATTGCTTGTAGTTAAAGACTCTTCTCCCAGCTCTTCCAGAGTTCAGGCCACTCTGCCTTTCTATTATGAAAGCCCTTCTTCTCTTTCTCCAAGCCTGTAACTCGCTCATAAAATTAACATGTAGCTGAAGGCTGACCTGAGTGTGGGATGGCGGCTGAGAGAAAACGGCCTTGCTTCTGCAATCTCTGAAATACATTCTTTAGGCAAATCATGCACTCCAGAAGAAGCAAAGCTGCCTCTGCTGTGAATATTTCCTTTTGCTTTTTCTCAAACATTTGCTATTCACAAAAATTCACATTAAGCTATTTGCGGGGGGCGGGGGGGCCTATTTATAAACATTGCAACAGCTTCTAAACTGAAAAAACAACAACAAAAATCAGAATTGGGAAATGTGCTGGTTTTCTCTGTGAGTATAAAAATACTGCCACACATAACTGCAAAGAGTGAGCATCTATTTTGTGCATATGCTATACACGGAGAAAGATGTTCTAAATTTCTTATTTCTCTGCCCAATCTTCAGGCAATGTTTTCAACTGCAGTCAGCATTATGGATCTAGGAGAGGAAATAACAGCACCACACATGTGCACCCTGAGTCCTCACGAGAGGCAGAGGGGCTATTTGTTTCAGCTCTGTCCTTAAACCATCCTCAGAAGAAAGGCTTCCGCCTCAGAGTGCAATTAACAAGGTCCTTTGCAAGCCTGTCTCATTGGCTCAGGTGTGACAGCTGCACGTCAAGGCTACACCCAACACTCAGTTCATCGTTCGTTATTGTTCTTCTCCATGGATGAAACCTTATGTTTCATGTGGCAAAAGAAAGGCTGGAAATTTGTTTTTAACGGAAATATAGACAAATCAAAGCCGACTTTAATTGGCACCTCTAAGATGACTTAGATCAGAGGGAGCATCTGGCATGCTGGGAGGCTGCTATCTTTGCAGCCTGTTTTCTTATTAGGTAGACTGACATTTAAGAACTAGTTCAAAAGGGCTCAGCTCCCCATGTGTAAGCTGAGTGGCCCCTAATCTGGAGAACCATGATGGAAGGTGGAATCTACAGCTCAGTTTTAAAGCTCCAGTCTAAAAGAGATTTCACTTTCTAATTTACGATCTATAGACCAACATAACTAAAAACTAAACCAAATTCTACCAACTCTAGAGTGTATCTCAATTAGTAGCTGGTATGCTGGGGGAAGTCCCAAAAGTTTCCCAAAGCAAAGACCAGGCTTATGTTACCATTCTAAGAGCTTTCCAGGTGATTTTATCATTGATTTTATCACTTTCCAAATGATTTTATCTATTTTATCGCTAAATAGGCCCTCTTATAGTCTACCTTCAAATACCTGAGAGAACATAAGACTAAGGATGGATTACTGGAAAACCCCAGAAAGTGTAGGAGGAGAGCATTTTTCAACTCAGCTTTCTACGGGCACGTCACAGTTTTGGTCTTCATGCCTGTGTGATCCCAAAACACTATGCAATGGGACAGGAAGGCCATGTCTCCAAATTCTTTTTTTTCTCTGTGATCCTCTCTCTAATCAACATGCATTCAGCCTGTACTGATTGAGCATTGATTCAGTGCCCATGCTAGGTGCGGGCAAGATGCAATGACAAGAATGACTTGATTCCTGCCAGTATTTAAGCTAAATAAGAAGGGAAATTCATTGTTCACTCTATGGTAACCTTTAAAAAGAAAGATTGTATATTATGAATAATGTACAATTCTTATGGTCATGCAAGATACTTACATGACAAAAGAGAGGGAAAAAATAACCAGTCTTATGGAACAAAAAGAACTGGGGGAAACTCATGATTCAGTGTCTGAGGGTTACTGCAGTAGGAAGTATTTTATAACCATTGATGGTATTGGTTATTATCTACATTCATATGATGAATGAAGACATGGTCTTCCCACCTTGGAGAGGATTAATTTTTACCAAAGAAGAATGAACATTCTCTAGAACACTAACATGGAAGAAAGTTAAAAGCTTGAAGTTTCTATTCAAAGCATAAAGCATACACTCATTCCTTTCACTTCTTGAATATATCACCACCACCATAAGCAATGTGTAAATCACATTTTAAAATACAACCCTAACCATTTTCATTTGATATATTAAATGGTACATTTGTGAATTGATGATAAAGTACTGCTGCTGCTGCTGCTGCTGCTGCTGCTGCTAAGTCGCTTCAGTCGTGTCCGACTCTGTGCGACCCCATAGACGGCAGCCCATCAGGCTCCACCGTCCCTCGGATTCTCCAGGCAAGAACACTGGAGTGGGTTGCCATTTCCTTCTCCAATGCATGAAACTGAAAAGTGAAAGTGAAGTCACTGAGTTGTGTCCAACTCTCAGCAACCCCATGGACTGCAGCCTACCAGGCTCCTCCATCCATGGGATTTTCCAGGCAAGAATACTGGAGTGGGCTGCCATTGCCTTCTCCGATAAAGTGCTAAAATTCACAATTTAAAATGAAATTTATGTTAAGGTAATGTTAGTGTGATAGTCACTGCAGAATTATTTGGAAAGGGGATGCCACAAGCAAAATTCTCAGAGGAATGCTCTGAAGTAAAAACTCTGTTAAAAATGCCACTCCTTTGCAGTTCTAAACGAAATGGCCTTTTCCATAAGATTGGTCAGATACTCATGTTGGAAAAGGAAAGCTTGTAACTATCAAGTTTCAGTTCAGTTCAGTCGCTCAGTCGTGTCTGACTCTTGGCGACCCCATGGATTGCAGCACGCCAGGCCTCCCTGTTTATTACCATTTCTCCGAGTTCACTCAGACTCACGTCCATCGAATCTGTGATGCCATCCAGCCATCTCATCCTCGGTCGTCCCCTTCTCCTCCTGCCCCCAATCCCTCCCAGCATCAGACTCTTTTCCAATGAGTCAACTCTTTGCATGAGGTGGCCAAAGTACTGGAGTTTCAGCTTTAGCATCATTCCTTCCAAAGAAATCCCAGGGTTGTTCTCCTTCAGAATGGACTGGTTGGATCTCCTTGCAGTCCAAGGGACTCTCAAGAGTCTGCTCCAACACCACACTTCAAAAAGTATCAATTCTTCGACGCTCAGCCTTCTTCACAGTCCAACTCTCACATCCATACATGACCACAGGAAAAACCATAGCCTTGACTAGATGGACCTTAGTTGGCAAAGTAATGTCTCTGCTTTTGAATATACTATCTAGGTTGGTCATAACTTTTCTTCCAAGGAGTAAACGTCTTCTAATTTCATGGCTGCAGTCACCATCTTCAGTGATTTTGGAGCCCAAAAAAATAAAGTCTGACACTGCTTCCCCTTCTATTTCCCATAAAGTGATGGGACCGGATGCCATGATCTTCGTTTTCTGAATGTTGAGCTTTAAGCCAACTTTTTCACTCTCCTCTTTCACTTTCATCAAGAGGCCCTTCAGCTCCTCTTCACTTTCTGCCATAAGGGTGGTGTCATC
>SJYT01065476.1:182853-222096 GCA_006410635.1 Cephalophus harveyi | reverse complement strand
TTGGAGCATTCTTTTGCATTGCCTTTCTTTGGAATTGGAATGAAAACTGACCTTTTCCAGTCCTGTGGCCACTGCTGAGTTTTCCAAATTTGCTGGCATATTGAGTGCAGCACTTTCACAGCATCATCTTTCAGGATTTGAAAATAGTCAACTGAAATTCCATCACCTCCACTAGCTTTGTTCGTAGTGATGCTTTCTAAGGCCCACTTGACTTCACATTCCAAGATGTCTGGCTCTAGATTAGTGATCACATCATCATGATTATCTGGGTCGTGAAGATCTTTTTTGTACAGTTCTTCCGTGTATTCTTGCCACCTTTTCTTAGTATCTTCTGCTTCTGTTAGGTCCATACCATTTCTGTCCTTTATCAAAGCTATCAAGTTTAGAAAAGTAGAAATATGTTTCTAAAATATATGAAAATGGTGGCGGTGTTAGTCATTCAGTCATGTCCAATTCTTTGAGGCTCTTGTGGACTGTAGCTCACTAGGGTTTTCTGTCCGTGGAGATTCTCCAGACAAGAATACTGGAGTGGGTAGCCATTCCCTTCTCCAGAGGATCTTCCCGACCCACAGATTGAACCCAGGTCTTGCAGTCAGATTCTTTACTGACTGAGCTCCCAGAGAGGCCCATGAAGATGGCATTATAAGGTAAAGAATTTGATTCTGGGTAACACAGCTGTAAAGAATTGTATTGGAATTTTCCAAGTTTCTAGAATTAAAGGATATTTTCTTCTTTTTTTCTCTCTAGAGATACTGTAAAACAGTTCTGGGGGAAATTTTTATTGCTTTGAATCAATTGAAAATAGGTTAAATGAATGATTTCTTCTTTAGAAGGAGGACAAAATAAAACATTGCATATATTAACACAGATGTGAGTTCAGGATCATTAGGATCTGTTAAAAATGCCTTCAAAAATGGGAAAATCATGGTGGGTTGTGCTCTCATGGTGTCATTTATAACTGAATAAAGTTAGGAAAAGTAGAAAGTATTTCTGTACTCTAGTTTTTCCATCCACAAAGAATATGTATCCAACCCTAGGAATGGTGATGTAGAGTATAATTCATCAATATGATTATATCATAGGTTTGTCTAAATTCAACAAATTCCAAACATGCTTATAAAGTCTTCTCAGTGAATATACTTGCCCACAAAGTGAAAAAGACATTTTTGAGTGTGTTTCTTGCCTGTTGATAAACAGCTTCCCTAACAGTCAGCCAATTCTATTCATCCAGGGTATAGGGGAGGCCCTCTAAATCTAGGAAGTCTTCATCAAAACTTAAAAGGCTTTACCATAGTCAACACTCTCCACCTTGTGGAGAACACATGTCCTTAATCACTCTAGCAACTAGTTAACATCATGAGCTGCATCAAGCTTTGGGGGCCAGAAAGGAAACCAGCAAATAAACAATTTGTTATGATGACTTAAGCCTTGACATTTAGAAGTTTCTGTTGCTGTTGTTCTTTTGATGTGGCTCTTGGCTCTTCCTCTTCTAGATGAAAGCTCTCATATATTCCTTCTCAAACTGCCTTCATATAGGATTGTATAAAGTCAAAGCTAAACGATGTTCTATTCAAGACACAATTGCTTACAGGTGATGGATCAACTCTCCAGAGCCAACCGACATAGTCCTTAAAAACCTGACACTGTGAGCTGGCAGACAGTTCATCCATACAGTGAGTGACAGCTCTGATTTCATGATGGGAAATAGGTGAACAAAAACTGCAAAGTCAGTGAAATATCTAGCTATTGGGACTTCACTAACGACTAAATGGTACAGAAAATGGTACCTTTTTTTTTTTTTTTTTTTTTAACAGTTGTATCTAAAAATCCCTGATGGCTCTGATGGTAAAGAATCTGCCTGAAACACTGGAGACCTGGGTTTGATCCCTGGGTCAGGAAGATCCTCTGGAGAAGGGAATGGATACCCACTCCAGTATTTTTGCCTGGAGAATTCCATGGACAGAGGACCCTCGTAGGCTACAGTCTTTGGGGTCACAAAGAGTCAGACACGACTGAGGGACTAACATGCACACACGATATATAAACCCAAACTGAATCTAAATTTAATCTACAGAAGCTGATGACCTGAAAAATGATTTTGTAGCAGATATTTTGGGACAGAGAAGTCCACTGCCATGGGCATCTTCATGCCTAACCTCAGAGAATGTCCAGAGTGAGGAAGCCTTAGAGATTATGTATCTAAGTCCTTCGATTTTAGATGAGAGGACTAAAGCCAGGGAGCTCCTCCTCCCTGTGACAGAGCTGGTCAGCAGCCGGTCTGGGACTAGAACCCAGACCTTCAGATAGGCCCAGTGTATCTCTCAGTCCACCTTGCTACCTTCAAAATGAGTGTGGCACTTAGCCAGTGTCCAAACAGCTATGCTCCAGTGCAAATCCGATAACCCTCAGTGCATTCAGAGGTCATGTCTGCATTATCCAACACTGAATCCCCAGTGCTTGGCACAGTGCAGGGTGGCAGTCAATAAGGCTTTAGTCAAGTGGAGTTGAACTGAACTGGAGAACAGCTTCAGCAACCAATACTAACAGCAAACACCAATGATACAGCACATAATTATAAAATGCCTCTTATGGGAAAGGTACTGTTTAATGCACATGAATTCACATGATATTCGTGAATTCGTGTTAACAGTAACCCATGCTGCAAGTGCTAGGAGGAGTCCCAACCATAGTGGAATGGGTGGGAAGGGTGTTTATTTTTGCTGAGATCATGGCAAACACATTGCACAATCCTAAGTCTCAGTTATGAAACGAACACTCTTGAGGGACCTGACCGCTGCTTCCAGGCAGCCAGATAGGGCACACTGGGCAGGATTGGCTTGACCCACACTAGAAGACTAACTGTACCACATTTTGGAAAGCTAATTTGAAAGAACTCAACATTTTAATGTTTTTAAAAAGTATTTAGACAAAGCTGGAAGCCGCCTAAGCTATGAAAGCCCAACAAGCTAGAAGGAGGCCCCGGGGAGCACGGCTGGGCTAGTTTGTTAGCATTTGCAGTTTGGTGTCTGTTATGCACAGAATGTCTGCGCCACTCCTGAAATCTGTATGCTGAAACCCTGATACCCAGAGTGGCTGCATTTGCCTATGAAGCCTCTAAGGAAGCTAATAAGGTAAAATGAGGTCATAAAGGATGGGCCCCTTATCTGCTAGGACTAGCGTCCTTATAGGAAGAGCACTGTGTCCTCAGAGCACTCTGTCTCTCTCCCTCTCTGTCTCTCTCTTTGTTTTGAATGCACACACAGGAAAGGCCATGCAGTGACACAGTGAGCAGCCAGCTGTCTACATACCAGGAAGAGACTCTCACCAGAACAGAATTTGCCTGCACCTTGACCTTGGACTTCTCAACCTCCATCAGTTCAGTTCAGTCACTCAGTCGTGTCTGACCCTTTGCAACTTCATGGACTGCAGTGTACCAGACTTCCCCGTCCATCACCAACTCCAAGAGTTCACTCAAACTGAGTCAGTGGTCCCATCCAACCATCTCATCCTCTGTCGTCCCCTTCTCCTCCTGCCTTCAAACTTTCCCAGCATCAGGGTCTTTTCCAATCAGTCAGTTCCTCCCATAGGTGGCCAAAGTATTCAAGCGTCAGTTTCAGCATCAGTCCTTTCAATGAGTATTTAGGACTAATTTCCTTTAGGGTGGACTAGTTGGTTCTCTTTGCAGTCCAAGGGACTCTCAAGAGTCTTCTCCAACACCACTGTTCAAAAGCATCAATTCTTCGGTGCTCAGCTTTCTTTATAGTCCAACTCTCACATCCATACATGACTACTGGAAAAACCATACCTTTGACTAGACAGACTTTTGTCGGCAAAGTAATGTCTCTGCTTTTTAAGATACAGTCTAGGTTGGTTATAGCTTTTCCTCCAAGGAGCAAGCTTCTTTTAATTTCATAGCTGCAGTCACCATCTGCAGTGATTTTGGAGCCCCAAAAAGTAAAGTCTCTCACTGTTTCCACTGTTTCCCCATCTATTTGCCATGAAATGATGGGACTGGATGCCATAATCCTAGTTTTTTGAATGCTAAGTTTTAAGCCAGCTTTTTCACTCTCCTCTTTCACTTTCATCAGGAGGCTCTTTAGTTCCTCTTCACTTTCTGCTATAAGGGTGGTGTCATCTGCATATCTGAGGTTATTAATATTTCTCCCGGCAATCTTGATGGGTGTGATGAAATAAGAATTTCACCGTGTGATTGAGACACCTGGATCTGGGGCTGATGGCCTATATTTGAGGTCTTGGATGGAGTTGTGAGGAAAGTTGCTGGAACCTTCTGGGCCTCAAGAAAGGTTTGACTTTTAGGCCTGTGCAGGGCCACAGAGCAACCCTGATCTGAAGCTCAGCAAGCTTCCTAGACTTGAGGGGCAGAGCAGGGGCCTGGCCTCTAGGGTCCTCAGGCAAATCACTACACTCTCCAAGACTCAGCTCCTTTCCCTTTAAAGAAGGTTGAAAACATTTCCCAGGGCTCCACTATCTTGTGATTTTGTAAATAGTTCCTTGTCTTTTATTGGAGTTTACATTAGTCAAATGTGAGTACAGAGCAAATGTATTCTGTGAACTTGGTCAGAATGATTTGTATTCCACAGCCTCAGCCCCTCACCGCAAGGTTGATGTGTGTTTAGAATGCAATAACCAAGTGTTTTATATTTCATAAAAGCCAAATTAACGGTGAAAACTCACTGATGGTACTTTTCCTCTTTCCAAATTCAAAGAAAATTGGATTCTTCATTGTATCAGAGTGGCAGCTCACCACTATTGGGAAGGAAGGGATTATTTGAAATCCAGAGAAAGTATTCTAATCAGGGGAGATTTCTAATAGAAGAGACCAGAAGACCACATTTCAAAGCTTGCATACAATCCAGCTAGGCCAACTTCCTCAGGCTGTAGTCTTCTTCCAAAGTGAAAGTGTTCAGTCATATCTGATTCTTTGTGACCCCATGGACTGTAGCCCACCAGGCTCCTCTGTCCATGGAATTCTCCAGGCAAGAATACTGGAGTGAGTTACCATCCCCTTCTCCAGGAGATCTTCCCGACCCAGGGATCGAACCCAGGGCCTCCCCACATTACAGGCTATATTCTTTACCATCTGAGCCACCAGGGAAACCCAGTCTTCCTCCAAAGGGGCTGTCAAATCCAGGAAAGGCCTCTTGAGTTCACCCTATGAGGAGCTGGGCCTGAGGGAGAAACCCCCTCATGGGGTATGCTCTGTGGTCCAGGCAGGCACCCCACACTCGGGTCAACTATCCTTCCTGCAAAGTTGCTTTTATCCTATGAGGGCCACTCTCCTCAGCAAAATGTACCTGAGACCTCCCTCACAGTAAGAATAAACTCTGAGCTTTTTCTGAAGCTCCCCAAGCCTTGAGAAGTGGAGAGGAAGGGTAAAAGGGAAGGTATAAAGTAGACCCCCAAATCCATGCCCAACCAAATAAATCCACAGGAAAATGATCCTTCACTAGGACAAATGAAATCAAATCCTCCTCAAAAGGGGGAAAGGAAAAAAATAGTAGGTTATGAAATAAAGTTGAACCACTGAATCCTGTATTGTGTGTTTTGCTTTTTTCTCAATGATAGATGGATATATATACAGACAGAGAGATGGATAGATAGATATAATAGTTAGATGATAGATAAAATAGAGTCAGATGATAGATAAATATAATAGATAAATGATAGATTGAGTGATGCAATTCTTGATGAACAGGCATAAAATTATAAATTGTTCCTCTCTTTAGGTAGTGGAGAACTCAGATCATTTTCCATTCATTCAACATGCCAATAACTTAGTCTTTGAGTTGGTGGGACTCGGCAGTAAACAAAAAAGAAAATATCCTGACCTCCAAGAAGCATATAGACTGGTGAGTAGTTATTGAACTAAGAATTTTATTTTATTATTTTGCAGTTAAAAAATTTTTTTAATGTTGTATGTTATGTTATGGTCAGTAACAAGTATTAGTTAAGAAAAATGCGTGAAACCTCCCAGCTTGTAATTGTTTTTGCTTTCCCTGACCAAGCACTTTCCAGCCTTCATTTACAAAATCATAGCTTTGAGTTAAAGGGATTTAAATTTAAATTCTTTCCCTCCCACTGGGCAGTCTCCTTGGTCTCTGAACTTTAATGCCCTCATGCCATGAAGCTGAAAGACCAGCAAGAGACATTGCCTTCAGGGCAGACCTGCCTAAGGGATGCAGGGTTCGCTTCTGCAAATGGCAAGCTCAGAGCTCCTTAATTTGAGTGATGGCCTGATCTACTGTACAAAACCAAGAGCCACAGCTAGAGACCTCCATCTCTTCTTCCACAGAGGCCATGTGGGAAAGGGAATGTCAGGTTACTCTGCGTTTTCCTTCCTAATAGAAGTAGAAAGACCGCAGAAGGATTCTGAGATCAAGGCTGCTTTGAAGCCCAGCTCCACCACTTACCAGCTGCTGATCTTGGCGAATCATTTGATCTCTCCAGCCTTGGTTTCTTCATCTGTGAAATGACATGGCCTGCTCACCTCCCAGATAACGTAGGTGGTGGGAAGGTGAGCCAGTTTTCCAGACTGAAAAGTATGTATAAAGACTGTACAGATGCGTTGAAAAAACAAATGTATATTCATGATTTCAGCAGAAGTGTCCAAGTGCTAGAAATGCAACAGTCTGCCAAATGCATGATAGAGAAAGATCAGGAAAAATAGGGTGGGTACAAGGGAATGACGGGCTGCGATGGTCATGGGGAGGGACGATTAATGTCTGGAATTGGGGAGGTGGTGTAGAAGCTCTGGTCTTCTAAAGACTTTTGACCCAGACCTGTTTGAGCTGCCTAGCACTAAGTTCCTTGGAAACCATTCCAGCTGTGGTCAACTGAACAACCTGCTCCTAAACAGCTTGGCATTATTCCTCTACCCCATTAAACTAGGGCCTATACCTCAACAGCAACACCAGTGAATAACTTAGGAAGGGCTGATAACATACATGGAACAGATCAGAAAGGTCTTAGAGGCAACCCCGGGGCTATTGCTTGTCCTTCTGAGCCAAGACCGAACCCATGACTGATGCAAAGACTGGGGACTCAAAACCTGCTTCTTTCTAACCCAAACCCTCTCTTCTTTCAGTCTCTTCTTTCTTACAAGCCTAGGTCTTAACCTGAAGGGTCATTAACAACCCCTTGACTCTTCTTACTTAAGCAGAGATGTTAACCCAGGGGTCTTGGCTGCACCTCAGCCTAGGTAATCACACTCTGCCCGCCAAAGTCATTTCTTAGAAAGACAGTTGTTACAGCAGCTTGGACACTCCCTCCCACCGTCTCTTTCCACCTCCAAGAAAAGGTAAGTATTGTTCCTGGGGTCTTGGCCAGATGCCAGTTCTGGTCAATTTGATTCCACCCACCAGAACAAGAGCTTTTCCAGGAGGCTGGGCAGTGGGGCCGCTTCATGTTTCACAGGTCACAGGTTCAAATCCTACAGAGGAGCTGCTTTCAATAAGACTTCTGTTAACGTTCAAGGGGTGAGAAATGGCCCTGGGAATGCTTTCCTCACTTTTCTTTCTTTGCCTCAATAACTGTCCTACTGGGAAAGGTAACAAGAGGTTATCTTTCATTTCCCTTATTCTAATATGAGGTCGGTGCCCACAGCCAAGTTGGCCCTCCACCATCCCATAGGGAATCAGGCTCCATTTCCAAGATCTGCAGTGGTATCACTCTTTCAGCTCCCTGGGGAGAAAAAAAGATGGACTTTCATTTCCTATCCAGACTTATGATTTATGCAACAGTATAAATTACTATGACTCAACATAGTGAAGTTGTATAACACGTACATTAAATTCAGGTGCTCAATATGAAATAATACAAAATGTCCAATCAACACTTTCTGATATGGCGGCTAATGCTTAAAAATGCTTATCTCTTGTGAGTTTGTTCATGCCTCCTGATAGAGGAAAGAAATCCTAGCACGAAAAATCACAGGGTGAGAGCTGCACATATCCAGCACTTATTATGCGCCAGGCATGGGTCTGAGTGTTCCCTGCATGAACCATCTCATCTGTTAAATTTGAAAGGTCAAACTCATCACTAACGTGGGGCTTTCCAGGAGGTCCGAGTGGTAAAGAGCCTGCCTGCCAATTCAGGAGCCTTAAGAGATGCGAGTTTGATCCCTGGGTGGGGAAGATCCCCTGGAGGAGGGCATGACAACCCACTCCAGGATTCTTGCCTGGGGAATCCCATGGACGGAGGTGCCTGGCAGGATACAGTCCATGGGGTCACACAGAGTTGGACACAGCTGAAGCGACTTAGCATGGCACAGGATCACCAGTGTGATCCCTGAGATATGGCAGATCACACAGCCAGTAAAGAGTGGCGCCTACACTCACACTTCTACCCCCTGGGGCCAGAGTCTGCAGCTCTGAACACTATAGTGCTATTTCTCCCAAAATGCAGAGGCTGACAATACAGCAACCTCTGAGAGGTGAGGCTGTGGACCAGTTGTATTTGCCTATTTATGCTTTCCTAAGTTACCCACATTCTCAATAATGAGCAGATATTATATTTCTAATCAGGAAAAAAAATGATATTTTAAATGTTGCTTTTGTCACATCCCATTTCAGACAAGGTAAAAAAAAAAAAAATATATATATATATATATATATACACACACACACACATATCTTAGTACCAAAGAGTCTTTTCCATAAAGTTTTCTTTTCAGTTTCCAGAACTAGAGAAAAATGTTAGAATAAGGTAATTTGGCAAGTTTCTCCATAGAGATGGCATCTTTTTATAAACTTATTTTCACTTCTCAAGCACCAAGTCTCCTTTCCCTCCCCCGAGATAACAGGTCCTCTTGACCCACAGACCAAAGAAGGCGCAAGAAATTGAGGGGCAATAAGTCGTGCCTAAATACCCATTCCTTCCAGGTTTCACAGGGAGGAACTTGCCCTCTGGGTATTGCCACTGTAAGGGCCTCAGAAACTTGGCAGCATTTTAAAAGCATGAGATAATTCCCCGTCTAAACGGTAAGAAATATGGACTTGAGATCAATACAGGGTGAATTAGTAGTCAACAGCAATCAAGTACAACAGAGAAAATATGATTCATTTCTTAGAAGGGCTAAGATCTCAAACAGTTTATCAAGAAACATTGAAGACTGGGGAGCTGAGCTGGGAGGAATGCTTTAATTTAATCGGCAAGTGGGTTTGTGGAGGGAGGGCAGACACTAGAAGGCTTTTGAGACTGTATTTTGTATTTTATTTTACTTTTTGCTGTGGCTGCAGGAATCTTTTGGCTGCACTGCTTCCTGCAGTTTCTTAAGCCCCAAGATCAATCCCTGGCAAGGGAAGCAACCAACCTCACACCTTATTGCATGAAAATGAAGTTTTCAGCTCAGGGTACCAAACAGTAATTAATCTAATTCACAATTACTCGGTAGCAATGAAGTTAAGAATGTCACATTTCGTGACATACTTTTCATTTCAGATGGGCTTTTCAATGTGATTTTTCCTGACATTTAACCACTCTGCTGTGTCTTTCCTCTTGCAGAGAAACAAACCTTATTCATCAAGGATGCAGTTTCCTGTTCCTTCGGTGCCGGAGATATGAACAAATGTGGATTACCTTAATGTGAAAAGTGATGGCCCTTGGCATCTGCCTGACAATGAATGTTGAAAAGAATGGAGTAGCCATTTTCTTTGGTGTATTTTGCTATTAAGTTTGAATAGCTAAAGGATTGGTTCTAAGTCTCAATGACACTAGACAGCATTTTGATAAGTAAATATTGATTTTTAGATAGTTTTAAACAGTGTTTACCAAATATATTTCCCACTAAATATGTGTTTCTCTGCCTGCATAGGAGAGGATGAAGAATTTATACAAGAAGCATTTATAAACCCCCAACCCTCCCTTCTGGAGAATGAAATGGCAATCTGCGCCAGGATGCTTATCTGGAAAATTCCATGGACAGAAGAGCCTGGTGGGCTTCAGTCCATAGGGCCGTAAAGCGTTAAACACGACTGCGTGACTGAGCATGCACGCAACCCACTCTTTCCTGCCATTTCGGCCATCCAGGGATGGAAGAAGGCACGTGGTAGTGCAGAAGTTCTCCGGCAACGCTATTTAGGTTACAGTCTCTGAAGAGAAATGCAAACGTCCAAGTGCCCCTCCCCAGTGAATATTCTGAATCTGGTGCCTTTCAAACCAATTCTTATCAGAGCCACTAAGCGCAGAACTAAACTCATTTTGAAGCATCATCCCCCAAACGCTACCAAGTCATAAAATGTTTCCTCGGGACAGAGTGTTAAAGAGAGAAGCTGGGTTTGGAGGCTAAGAACGGAATTGGGGACTGACTTTGAGCTTACAAGGGCAAGGACAGACTGATCCCAAACTACCCAAGGAGGTCACCTCAAACTCTGTAACTCTAAGAAGAGTTCAGAGCCGACCCATAAACTGGCTTAAGGGAGTCTGCACAGATGAACTCCCAGTAATGAATCGCAAATTCTGAAATCTCTGAGTGTTTTTCTATCCTGCCCAAAGCTTAGACTTTTCATCAGGACTCTATGGGCAGAATGGACAGTCACCAAGAGGGTCCATGCAAAAGCATTACTCAGCTTTCAAGTGTCCCAGGACCAGGAACCTGGCCCCAAGACTCATCACTGATGGACACTTCTCCCCTGCACGTGTGGCAGGGACAAGGGGACTATGTTGGACATGAAGCTAGGGGCAGAGAGCATGGAGTCACAAGTCTGTGAAGGAAATGGCATTTCCCTATTTCAGACAAGTTAGATGTCCTAGTAAAAGCAACCACCCAGCTGAGAAACAGTACACAGGATCCTAACCCAAACGTGGCTGACTGGACCACATCTTTTTCCTACTTTACCAAGTTACATGCAGTCAGCATAAACCTTGCCTTAAGCATCATCTTGACCATTTCTGATCTTTTTGGCTGCTTCAATAATAGCTCAGTTATCCAAAATATTTGGGAAATGGAGCATCTGAGTAAATTGAAATTCTACCTTAGCAAATGTGTTTGTGTGTGTGTGTGTGTGTGTGTGCGCGCGCACACACACACATGCTCAGTCGCTCAGCCATGTCCAACTACTTGTGATGCCATGAATTGTAGCCCACCATCTTCTCTGTTCATGGGATTTCCCAGGTAAGAATACTGGAGTGGTTTCCATTTCCTTCTCCAGGGGATCTTCCTGATCCAGGGATCTAACTCGTGTCTCTTGTGTCTCCTGCATTGGCAGGTGGATTCTTTACCTCTGCCACCTAGCAAGTGTGGTCTAATGGAAATAACCAGATTGTTTCATCATACAGCAAGTAGCTGCCCATACTCCTTCATCAAAAATATCTACTTCATTTGCAACCTGCACTGCCCTTGATCAGAGTAGTTAACATGCTTCCTTCTAATTGTTGCTGTAGCTTGTCCTCCTTGTTCAGTTGTAACCTGGTCCCCTAGGACAGGGTCTTTCTTGCCGCAACTTATTCCCAGTGTATGGCAAGAGTAAGTCCTCAGTACATATAAATATATAGATATCTGTGTATGTGCACATATTTGTACATGCATACATGCATGGGTATGTATATGTATATGGATATCATATATTACATAGTAAATACACTACATTTTGTAATAATATGGTAAAATTATGTAGTAAATATATAATATGTATTTTATGTAGTATAATGTGACACATAATATAGAATATAAATATATATGCAAGATATAATGTGTATATTATAATATAAAATGTAATTTATTTAAGCTTCATATTATATATGGAATACATTACACAATACTATATAGTTTAGTGCATACTGTATTATGTTGCTGTTGTTAAGTCACTCAGTCATGTCCCACTCTTTGCAACCCCATGGACTGCAGCACGCCAGATTTCCCTGTCCTTCACCATCTCCCAGAGCTTGCTCAAACTCCTGTCCATTGAGTCAGTAATGCCATCCAACCATCTCATTCTCCGTAGCCCCCTTCTCCTCCTGCCTTCAATCTTTCCCAGCATCAGGGTCTTTTCTAATGAGTCGGCTCTTCACATCAGGTGGCCAAAGTATTGGAGCTTCAACTTCAGCATCAGTGCTTCCAATGAATATTCAGAATTGATTTCCTTTAGGATTATCTGGTTTGATCTCCTTGTAGTCCAAAGGACTCTCAAGAGTCTTCTCCAACACCAGTTTAAAAGCATCAATTCTTCAGCCCTCAGCCTTATAGCATACCATAATTTACGTATATACTTCATTATATATTGCACACTATAGCTATATAATGGAGAAGGCAATGGCAACCCACTCCGGTACTCTTGCCTGGAAAATCCCATGGATGGAGGAGCCTGGTGGGCTGTAGTCCATGGGGTCGCTAGGAGTCGGACACGACTGAGTGACTTCACTTTCACTTTTAACTTTCATGCATTGGAAAAGGAAATGGCAACCCACTCCAACATTCTTGCCTGGAGAATCCCAGGGACGGCAGAGCCTAGTGGGCTGCCATCTATGGGGTTGCACAGAGTCGGACACGACTGAAGTGACTTAGCAGCTTAGCAGCTATATAACATACATATACATACATACATATATATATATATATATAAAAAATATGATTCAGTGAATGAACAAAAGCACAACAGAGTCTGAGATGAAGATGGTGAAGAGCTTTACTGTAAATGTGCACAACTCTGAGGATGCCCCAAATACAGCCGACACCCAGGGTTTGAGACTGGGCTCTGTCTCTAACCAGATATTTATGTGGCAGAAAATCTCTTAGTCATCTGAGCCAAGCGAAAATGAGGACAACCCTGCTAGCAGTTGTCAGTACTCTCTATGTACCAGGTCCAGGGCCAAGCACATTGCAGCTACAAACTCAGTTAACCTCCCAGTAACCCTATTAGTCAGGTAATACTATCTGCCCAATTCATAGGTGAGGCAGTTAAGGCTCAGTGAGCGTGAGTACTTTGCTGAAGGCCACACAGCACTCTGGACCCAGGACTAACTTGTTTAACATCTTCAGCAGGGACTAAATGACAGAGTCTGCAGAAACCATTTCACACAGCACCCAGCACTAAGTGCTCAGTAAATGCCAGCCAGCCTTCACCTCCCTCTTTGAATGATGACAATCTCTGGTTAACCATATGTGCTGTTAAAAGTTGACAATATATTTATTTGCCTTATAAAGAATGGAAGGAGAAATCAGCTTGCATAGATTTTATTTTCAAACTATCTATAAATAATAAGTTAAGGAAAAGTTGCCTTTCTTATTTAAAGGTCTAATTTAAATTCTTTATCAAAATGATTTAAGTGCCCTTCACTGGGAAACCATAATTCAAAGACTTTATTTATTAGACTTCTTGAAAGTGTGTTTTTAATGCACATTCTGACTTTTTGCCAAACCTCTTCTCTGAAACAGTAAAATTAGAGCAGTCCTCTCTTTAAAGAGTTATATTTATTAGATTTTTACATATTGATATGGTACAATTTATCAAAATAAATCTGAAAATTGGCACATCAATCTCTCTCTCTTCTAATATCCTTTATATCCAGAACCTTGACCTTAATTTCTTCTGATATGCATTCAGAGAAGTCTTATGACAAGGAATTTCTTTTCTAAAGAGTCAGAGCTCTATCTTCAAGTGTAACTTTTCTGTGACCAACCTCACTCTCCTCTTCACTGTGGTTCCATGTGGCAGTGTGTGTTTTATCTGACACTGATAAGCAAATGCAATTACCTTTTAAATCTAAAGAGTGGTGAACTCTGAAAAATATGCAGGACTTGTAAGCCAAGTCCTAAAACAATGTTTAAACCTCTTGGGAAAACACGGGAAGAAAGTCACTATCTTTCATTTATTTTGTGCTATAGCCTCTCTTTGTTGTTTCAATTAGAGACAAAACTTCAAGAGAAGATGACTACTTCCAAAACTGCAGTGATCAGATTCTGGGTGATTTCAGGTAGCACACATGTTACATAAATCGCTGGAGTATTTTGGACATGAGTCTTTCTTTTCTAGAATTCTCAGGTATCAATTGTGATATGTAGTAGACTATACTACATATCCATTTTGGTACTACATACCAATATGGATATCCAGGAATGCTGGCGGGATCACATTTGATACCTGATTGACAGTAAAGCAGTAAGAAATTCTAGTGAAAAATAAAAGTCCAAAACCCCTTTCCCAGGATAAAAACATCTTAATCTTCAAATTACCGAGCATTACAAATGAAGATATTATACCCTCTTTCCCCAAATCCATTAAACAGTGTGTTACTTGGGGCTCCAAATGCATTTAACAAATGATAACAGATTTTAAAATTGACAACTTTTATACCCTAATTTGACCCTCTGTAATGAGGGGGGGATATAAAGAGTCTGAGTTCATTCTTGTTCCACCATTAGTAATGGACCAAATATTTTTGTTTGCCCAATTTCTGTCTCAAAGTCTTAACCCCTGATGTGGTGGTGCTTGGAAATGGGCACTTTGAGAAGTATTTGGGTTTGGATGAGGTCATTAGGGATTCCTCTTAATGGTACAAGTGCCCTTATAAGAAGAGGAAGAGAGAGATCTCTCTCTCTCCCAAAAGAGATGCATGCACCCCCCAAAAGGCCGTGTGAGGATACAAGAAGATGCCATCCATAACTCACCAAGAGAACTGTCACCAGAACCCAACCATACTGGCACCCTAAACTTGGGTTTCTCAGCCTCTTCTTTGCTGATGTTCAGTTGCTAAGTCATGTCTGACTCTGTGATCCCATGAACTATAGCACACCAGACTCCTCTGTCCTCCACTATCTCCCTGAGTTTGCTCAAATTCATTTCTACTGAGTTGGTGATGTTATCTAACCATCTCAGCCTCTGCCATCCCCTTCTCCATTTTCCTTTGAATGTTCCAGCATCAGGGTCTTTTCCAATGAGTGGACTCTGCAACGTGTGGCCCAAGTATTGGAGGTTCAGCCTCAGCATCTGTTCTTCCAATGAAATGAAGGTTCACTATTTAAGCCACCCAGCCTATGGCATATTATTACAGCAGTCTGAACTAACACAACCAACAAAACTAGTGTTCTTTGAAAAATGAAAACATAGCTTCACCAGAATCCATGCCTTAATGAATACCCACAGTCTACCCCTCGGCTGTTTCAGTATCCTCCCCCATCTCCAGCATCTGTGCTCCACAGACTGCTCTGTGATAAAGTCCAAATATCCCAAGGCAGCATCCCAAATGTTTTCTCATCAGGCCCCACTGATTTCTCCAGCTGCTTCTCCGGGGGATCACACCTGTACCTGATATGTCTCCCATAGGCCAGCTCACCGTCCATTTCTCTTTTCCAGCAAAAAAGCATTCTGGTGTCCACTGTTTTCTGCCCCATCCATGCACCCTGATTTTGGCCCTCCTCTTAATGCATATGTTTGGTTAATGCAGACTCTTCTTCAGGTCCAGGGTGAAGTATGACCCTTAGGTTGCATACAAGAATCTGGCCTCATCAACTGGGTAGGTGCCTTTGGGAGGAAGAAGGCAGGAGGGCAGGCAGGAGGGACAGAGGAGGGAAGAATAGGGGGAGGCGGGCTCATAGGGCTGGCTCCTGCCTCATACACATTTCATCTGCTGCCTCCACTCACATGCCCCTTGGCACTTGGAGGGACCTCACCAAGGCCATCAAGGGCTGGAGCATAGCTGAAGGAATCCTGCCATAAAAGGAAGCAGGAAACTGATATTTCTTATGAACATACTATGTACCAGATGTATGCTAAGTATTTCAATATTCATTTTCCACTGTAACCCTAAAAGGCAGATTTTTTTCAAAAACAAGTGTAGAAGTAAGAAAAAAAGAGACCCAGAAATATTAACCCTCTTGGTCACAGAGTAGTTCAAATCAGGATTTGAATGTAGACTTTCAATAACTTTTCAATCAGTGTTTTTCGATCACAGTCACCGTCTTTTCACAATCACAATCACAGTCTTTTCAATCACAGTCACTTTCTTAGTGACTTTCTTTCAATCAACTCTTTTTTCTTTTTTTTTTTGTCTGTTTTTCTTTAATTTTAAATTTTACTTGGAGGGTAATTATTTTACAATGTTGTGGTAGTTTCTGCTGTATGACAAGTGAATCAGCTATAAGTATACATATAGCCCCACCCTCTTGGGTCTTCCTCCAACCCCCTACATCTCAACCCTCTAGGTCATCACAGAGAACGAGGCTGTGTGCTGTGCTTAGTCGTGTTTTTATGACCCCATGGACTGTAGCCCACCAGGCTCCTCTGTCCATGGGGTTCTCCAGGCAAGAACACTGGATTTGGTTGCCACACCCTCCTCCAGGGGATCTTCCCAACCCAGGGATTGAACCCAGGTCTCCCGCATTGCAGGCAGATTCTTTACTGTCTGAGCCACCAGGGAAGCCCCAGAACACCAGGCTAGTCACTGTGTAAACTACTCAATCAGGCCCTGAGGTGCTGGGAATGACGTGACATGGGGAGTGGCCTCCGGTGAGGGAAAGCAGCACGCCTACAAACACAATAAAGTCGTGAAGAGTAGACCATATGCAATGACAGGCACATGGAAAGATGCTCAACGGCACTAATTATCAGGGAAACACAAATTAAAATTACAATGAGATATCATATCACACTCATTAGAATGGCCATCGTCAAAACGAACACAAATAGCAAGTGTTGGCAAGGATGTGGAGAAAAGGGAATCCTCGTCCACCGTTGGTAAGAATATAAATTGGTGCTGCCTCTGTGGGAAACAGTATGGAGGTTTGTCAAAAAACTGAAAATAGAACTACCAAATGACCCAGCAACTCCACTCCTGGGCGTATAACCTATAAACAACAAAAACACTATTTTGAAAAGATACATGCACTCCCCTGTTCATAGCAGCATTATTTATAGTCACCAAGGTATTGAGGGTCTTCCCTGGTGGCTTAGTGGTAAAGAATCTGCCTGCCGGTGCAGGAGATCTGGATTTGATCCCTGGGTTTAAGACGATCCCCTGCAGAAGGAAATGGTAACCCACTCTAGTATTCTTGTCTAGGAAATCCCATGGACAGAGGAGCCTGGAGGGCTATAGTCCATGGGTCACAAAAGAGTCAGACATGACTTAGTGATTAAACAGCAACAAGATTAGGAAGCCACCTAAGCAGCCGTCAACAGATGACTGGATAAAGAAGAGGTGTTACATACACAGAGAATGGAATATTGTGCTGTTCAGTCACCAAGTTGTATCTGACTCTTCGCGACCGCATCACACCAGGTCCCTGTTCCTCACCACCTCCTGGAGTTTGCCCAAGTTCATGTCCACTGAATCTGTGATGCCCTCCAACCATCTCATCCTCTGTTATCCTCTTCCCCTTCTGCCTTCAATCTTTTTCCAGCATCAAGGTCTTTTCCAATGAGTCGGCTGTTGGCATCAGGTGGCCAGAGTTTTGGAGCTTCAGCTTCAGCATCAGCCCTTCCAAAGAGTATTCAGGGTTGATTTCCTTTAAGCTTGGCTGGTTTGATCTCCTTGCTTTCCAAGAGGCTATCAAGAGTCTTCTCCAGCACCACAATTTGGAAGCATGGATTACTACTCAACTATAAAAAAGAATGAAATTTTGCCACCTACAGTGACATAGACAAGCCTGAAGGGCATTATGCTAAGTGAAATAAATCAGGAAGGAAAGACAAAATACTGTATGATATCATTTATATGTGCAATATAAAAAATACAACAAACCGGTGACTATAACAAAAACCATCAGATTCACAGATATAGAAAGCAAACTGGTGGTTATCAGTGGGCAGATGGGAAAGGGGAATTATGAGGGCAGGGGAAGTAAGAGTTACAAACTATTGTGTGTACTGTACAACACTGGGAATATAACCAATATTTTGTACTAACTGTAAATGTGGTGTATTCTTTAATAAGTTTATAAAAAAAAATGAGCAAAACTTTAATATAAAGAAAAGCCTGTATCATTCATTTACCTACCATGCCTGAGGCACAAACATTTACTGGGCATCCACTAAATGCCAAGTACTCTCTAGTGACTTTCCTGTTTATATTTTTAGACCCTATAGAACCAATACCACCAGTCTTATATACACTGTGTACAGGGGAGTTTAATTAACATCTCCATGTTTCCCCAGCTGGTACAAAGAGGAAGGCTTAACCTCACATATTATATGAGTATAATAACTCATACTACAAAAGAGCTATTTGCAGTAGCTCATTCAAAATCTAGCACAATGTAAGAATGTTTTGTTCACAGATTCAGGGATACATAAACTCATTGAAAAAGCTCTATAGGCAGGGAGCTGGGACAAAACTTAAATCAACAAGACACATCCAGTGTCTCTAAGGAGCTTCCGAGTTACGGAGTCCTTGGCCGTCAAGAGTGGAAGGACTCAGTAAATCTAGCCCCTGTGAGCCCATGACCTTGGGGCAACAGCTGGGCTAAATGTCACCACCACCTGCTGCCTGAACAACCCTGTTGCTTGATGGTTTATTACATGGATCAGTCACACAGTCCAAGAGTTACTATGAGACACGTTTAGCGAGTCTATGTAAAATCTCATTTAGCTCTATTCTTTCCTTCTAAAAAAAGAGAAAGAGATCATAGTTTAGAGATCTGTATTTTGAAGTTCTGAGAAACAGACCTGAAGAACAGGAGTGCCAGCACTGAGAGGCAGGGGTTTTGATGGTGGAAGCCCTGGGAGAATCCAATAAAATAAGAGGGACAGAACCTAGTTTTTCCTCACTTGGCATGGCCCCAAGGGAAGACGTGCAGAGGGAACGTAAATGGTTGGACTCTCAGGGAGAAAACTGCTCCTGGCTCGTTACCTGGCTTCTTATATTATTGATAGCCTCTCATCTTTTTGCTGTTTCAAAGCGTTCAGAACTGCATAATCCTAGTATATAGTTAGGTTTTCTTTCTGTCTCTCTGTCCTCTCTCTCTGTCTCGTTCAGTCTCTGACATCTCTGACAGGCACTAGAATGGATTCTGTGTTGAAAGGCTATCATTAGCCTGGCCTGGTGGCTCAGATGGTAAGCTGTCTGTCTTCAATGTGAGAGACCTGGGTTCAATCCCTGGGTTGGGAAGATTCCCTGGAGAAGGAAATGGCAACCCACTCCAGTACTCTTGTCTTGAAAATCGCATGGATGGAGGAGCTTGGGGCAGGCTACTGTCCATGGGGTCGCAAAGAGTTGGGCACGACTGAGCGACTTCACAAGAATGTTCCCAATATGTTGCTGTATTGTTTCATCCTTATTTTTTTCTCTCTGTGTTTGTTCTGTAAGTCAAAAAGGAAAACTGTCAGTACTAGATTTTCATTTTTAAGTTCTATAGATGCCATGGGCTTCCCACGTGGTGCTAGTGGTAAAGAAACCGCCTGCCAGTGCAGGAGATGTACGAGCTGTAGATTCGATCTGTGGGTTGAGAAGATCCCCTAGAGGAGGGCATGGCAACCCATTCCAGTATCCTTGCCTGGAGAATCCCATGGACAGAGGAGCCTGGCGGGCTACAGTCCACAGGGTCACAAAGAGTCGGACACGACTGAAGCAACTTAGTCTGCAAGCACAGATGCCATTAAAGGAACTATTTCCCCGAGGGGATGATTTCTATCAGGGCGGTCTGTGTCTTCCTTGATTTTTGAGAACCATCCTATTATGCCTCAGGCCACATTTCCAAGCCAAAGTGCTGATTCTGGAGTCAACATGAAGTGACTTGATGCTGGACCTACCTGGGTTTACAAGGCTCTGATGTAGAGATTACTCATAAGACCTGGTTTGTTAGAGGGGAAAGACCCACAGCTGTCTGTGGACAGTACTCGCCACACACCATACAGCAGATACTGTGTCCTGACAAGGAATCAGGGCTTTGCTTCCTGTTTTGACGTTTCCATCCAACACCGTACTAAGGATATATCTCTCCAGCAAATTTTCTTTAATACTAAAGCCATCCAGATCTACAGAAGGAAAATTTGGCCTCATCCTTAAAATACAGTTTTGAAGCTAAATTGCTACTTATGGTGGCCTATATGACGGCCTCCAGTCATTCCCCAACTCCTCATATACATACTCTTGTGTAAACCCTTCTCTTGAGTGTGAGCTGGCCCTAGTGACTCACTTCTAAAGGATAACGCATGCCAGAGGTGATGGAGGAAATTTGTGAGATTAGTGCCACTCACATGGCTATTGGCAGACATCAGTTTCTCTCTGGCAGCTAGAGAGGGTGGGCGTCACACACCCAAGATAATGTCAATAACCTAACATTGGAAAGTCTTCTGCCACAGACTATTCACTGGAAATGAGACACCACGTAAAATCTGCACTCAAGAGAAAGGAAACAAACTGCACTTTTTGAAGGGAGAAATGTCAGAAAATGTTGTGGACCAAAAAGCTAGCCTAGGCCCCACCTAACTGGGTTGCAAGGAAATTCTGCCAGTATTTGTGCCATATTCCTTCTCCCAGGTTCACCCTAAAATCCATGGAACTAACTTGGATCCATGGAAAGATAAGGAAAGCCTCTAATCTCTAAAACTGTGTTTAGGATAAACCAATATAATCATGGCTAAAGCCTGAAAGGTGCTTTGCAATCTGACTGATCTCTGCAATGTGGACCTCAGACTGGTCCAGGCAGGCAAGACCAGTGCCTGGTCAGATGCTAGCTTCATCCTTCTCTGAGCCCCACTTCCTTCCCAGAGGGCTACCACTGAGCAGTTCAAGCACCACCTAAAGCAGAAAAAGTTGTGTGTTGGCCTTAACACCTCTCTTTTCAGTAACCTTCTTCAACCAAAACCCATACTCAAAAATTCTTGTTTATTTTTATTCTCTACTTCTTTGAGCCCTCTCCATGAAAAGCCAAGTGCACAAAGTATCTATTTCAAAGGATTGGAAAGATATTTTAAAGGGCAATTTAGCCAATTATTATTTTAAAGTACATCCTTTCTTAGGGCTTCCCAGGTGACTAGTGGTAAAGAACCCACCTGCCAATGCAGGAGAAAAAAGATGTGGGTTTGATCCCTGGGTTGGGAAGATCCCCTGGAGGAGGGCATGGCAACCCATTCCAATATTCCTGCCTGGAGAATCCCATGGACAGAGGAGACTGGTGGGCTACAGTCCATGGAGTTGCAAAGAATCAGACACGACTGAAACAACTTATCATCCATGCATACACACACATTCTTTCTTGGAGAAATATGTCTCACAGAGAATTTCCTCTGAGAAATGCAAACATGAAAAAGAATTTTCTTTTCTTCAAACCTGAAGGTTTTGAATCATTTTAAAATAAAGCATAGACATGTGGTTTGTAATCAAGAGTTACTAGTCTTGGTTTGCCATGGCTCACATGAGTTTGATGAACTTGAACTTCTCTACAGACAGCCAGTTCATTCAAACATGATCGTGTCTAAGCCTCAGAGGTAGACTTCCACAGTTGACTCCTTGTAAACCATATAGTTTAAAACTCTCATTTGACTATCTGAGAAAGGTAATTCAGAAATAAAACATTCAGGGTTTGAACAGAGGGAGGGTATTTTTTAAAGTATGGGTCATTGCATAAAAAAATTAGAAATGGACCTGAAAGCATGCCTGATGATATGCTAATTTCAGCGATAAATAGGGCAAGTCCAATTTGGTTGCTGTGCTAATATAGATCTCCTTTGCAGTCACTTCTCTCACATAAATATGTATGCTGGTGGGGTATGTGCCTTTATTCTTATTTTTTTTTTAATTTGCAACTAATTTTAAACTGGCTGAAAGAAGCCCCTGAATTATATTCTTAAACAACTGAGAAAAAGTGTTCAGGCTACTTAGCACATGAGAATAATATGTTACTAGATATTTTAAAGAATAACTGAAGCAAATGTACTAGAACTGGACTTACTGCTTTTTCATAATGGGATGGACTAAATTATCCATTATACAGGAATCACACATAAAAGCCTTTCTCCACATCAACTGATAGATCAAAGGAAGGGAGGATGAGTGGTCTACAGGCACGAGCCACACCTCCCGAATTCTGAGCCCAGGAGTGAGTGGTCTGCACTTTAACTACCTCTCCTTGACATGAAACAGGATTCATGTGTCTCCCACTGAGGAAAGTCAGGTAGGCTCAGCTACAGAGATTTCCCTTCCGCCCGTGCCCCTCCCCTTTCCATTCCATCGGCAGGATGACGGCTCCCTGCCGGGGCTCAGGTGAATCTCATTTAGAATCTGGACTTGGTGAGTCCCTCCCCCCTGAGCCTGGCAGGGAGGGCGCCTGTCAGCATCACAGCGTGGGTCCCTGGCATATTTACAGTTCCAGGGATGGAACCGCAGCTGCCCTGGCTTCCTTGCCCACCCCCGTCTGCAGAAAACTACCCAACCAGATATTCTGACTCCCAGTGACAGATGAAAGCATGCCGCATCCTCTTGTCATCTGCCTGCCCCCGGCTCCCTCTTCAGAGTATGCAGGGGCCATTCAAGTGTCATCCCGATAATCATCTTGCCACTGTACTCCCAATTGATCAATATTCCAAAGAAATCATTCATTCATCCCCTCGCTCTTTCAACAGACATTAGTCAGAGTCTCCTAGGGGCCAGTCACTCACCCAGTCATTGCATCTCCATCACAAGCACGCAGCCCGATCCGTGACCTCATGGAGTTCACTTCTCTCACACTTTCCATATGAGTAGCTTCTTGATCTACTGGCAACCTCTAGGCCTATTAATTTCCTAGAAATCGACAGAAAATGACAGCTAACCTCTGTCGAGGATTTCTCTTGCAGAGATTCCTAAGGGCTAAAAGAAAAAGAGGGCAACCCAGCAGGACTTTCCCAGGGTACACCCGCTACCCGTGAAACAGGGAGAGATAGAGGAACAGCAAAACCTCCAGACTAGGTCAAGTCAAGACAGGCATTGGACACATCACTCACAGGGCACTCATCAGGCCCAATTCTATGTGAGCACCACCCACCACTCTGTGCACAAGGAGATGAACCAGTCAATCAGGTTGCAGCTTCCAGGGGGCTCACCATCTGGGGAGGATTAGAGTAATGTGTAGGGGAGGTGAGAGTAGGTAAACAGTAAACAAATTCATAGATGAAATATTTGCAGGTGACAATAAACTCAGCTAAAATCATGAAAGTAGAGAAAAAAGTCTGAGAGCTAACTAAGCCCAACCCTTCATCCTTCTGTCTTCAGTGTCCACATCTATAAAATGGGTATGATTCTGAAAACTCTTCAAGGTCTCTTCCCCTGCATCTAGAACACTTAGTTCAGTCAGTGCCAGCCGCTTAAATCCACCTGTCCACTCCCTTTCTGCACTTTCTCGAAACACTCTTGACCTGTCCACGTGTTTGATCACTCATGACCCACCCATGACCCGCCAGGAATATACAAATAACTGCTCACATTTGGGAAGCACTCCAGAGTTACAAAGAGCTTACAGAGACACTGGCTCATTAATCACATCATCTTTACACACACCAGGATCAGGGAAGATGTTGTTCTTTCCCTTTTATGGATTAAAAACCTTCAAGGCTCAGGGAAGGGAAATAGGTTAATGAAGATCTGAGAAGAAGAAACAGTAATTAAATTGATTTTAAAAGCAGGCTTTCTAATGCTAAATTCCATATCTGTATAGATTACTGATCAGGAGGTAAATGTGAAAGGGAAGCCCTGAGGAGAGAGAAGGAAAGAAGCAAGAGCCCTCATGGCTAAGGAAATGTCACCATGGGTGACCACGAGTGTCATCCCCACAGAGCGGGCTTCTGACAGATGCAGCCGCGGGGAAGGACCCGAGAAGCTGCCGTCCACTGGGGACCGCAACGCGCCAGGAACAGACTCAGACACGTCTATTTCTACCACCAACGTCTGGACTCTTGGTTGGCTCTGTGGCCTGTGGAGTCCTTCTCCACCTCCTGTTTGTGAACCAGTAAAGCCCGCCGTGTGTTAGGGGATGGATTAGAGAGACAAAGACATCATTTGCCAGTAAGCTTAAGAAACTTCTGAGGAACACCTCACGAACTGGAAGGGAAATCAAATGCAAAATTGAACCCTTCTGTCATCAGAGTGTGACTTCCTGCTCTGTTGATGACTTCTGTGCAAGGGACTCTGAGAAGCCATGTCCACATATGGAGGGGCAAGGAGACCCGACTGACACATATTCTACCTAGTCCAAGGTTTCCTTTCCATGCAGGGTAAATTCAAAACAAAGTCCTCTGGAAATCATTGACCTGGTTATTTTTCTTACCCCAGAGCCAAGTTCAGAGATGCAAAATTATCACAAGTTTGTCTATGGTATTCACAAGCCAGCAGATGCTGTGTATTGAACATTTATTAATAAAAAAAAAAGAAAAGGAGAGAATGTGTATGAATGAAAATCAATTGAGTTACATCTTAACAAACTGGCTATTAGATAACCAGCGAAAGTTACTTTTTTGTTTCATTTCACTTGAATTGACTTTGCTTCAATGCTTTTTATTAATATGTGAAAAGTAAAAGTGTTAGTCACTCAGTTGTATCTAACTCTGCGATCCCATGGACTGTAGCCTGCCAGGCTCCACTGTTCATGAAATTCTCCAGGAAAGAATACTGGAGTGTACAGCCATTCCCTGCTCCAGAGGATCTTCCCAAACCAGGGATCGANGCTTTTTATTAATATGTGAAAAGTAAAAGTGTTAGTCACTCAGTTGTATCTAACTCTGCGATCCCATGGACTGTAGCCTGCCAGGCTTCACTGTTCATGAAATTCTCCAGGAAAGAATACTGGAGTGTACAGCCATTCCCTGCTCCAGAGGATCTTCCCAAACCAGGGATCGAACCCAGGTCTCCTGCATTGCAGGTGGATTTTTTACTGTCTGAACCACCAGAGAAGCCTTTTTATCAATATCAGTTCAGTCAGTTCAGTCACTCAGGCGTGTCTGGCTCTTTGCAACCCCATGGACTGCAGCACACCAGGCTTCCCTGTCCATCACCAACTCCCAGATTTTGCTCAAACTCATGTCTATCGAGTCAGTGGTGCCATCCAATCATCTCATCCTCTGTCATCCCCTTCTCTTCCCACCTTTAATCCATCCCAGCATCAGCGCCTTTTCCAATAAGTTAGTTCTTCACATCAGGTGGCTAAAGTATTGGAGTTTCAGCTTCAACATATGTCCTTCCAATGAATATTCAGGACTGATCTCCTTTAGGATGGACTAGTTGGACCTGCTTGCAGTCCAAGAGACTCTCAAGAGTTTCTCCAACACCACAGTTCAAAAGCATCAGTTCTTCAGCACTCAGCTTTCTTCATAGTCCAACTCTCACATCCATACATGACTACTGGAAAACCCATAGCTTTAACTAGATGGACTTTTGTTAGCAAAGCAATGTCTCTGCTTTTTAATATGCTCTCTAGGTTGGTCATAGCTTTTCTTCCAAGGAGCAGTTCAGCTCAGTTCAGTCGTATCTGACTCTTGCAACCCCATGAATCACAGCACGCCAGGCCTCCCTGTCCATCACCAACTCCTGGAGTTCACTCAAACTCATGTGCATCAAGTTGGTGATGCCATCCAGCCATCTCATCTTCTGTTGTCCCCTTCTCCTCCTCCTCCCAATCCCTCCCAGCATCAGGGTCTTTTCCAATGAGTCAACTCTTCACATGAGGTAGTTCAGTAAGTGTCTTTCAATTTCATGGCTGCAGTCACCATCTGCAGTGATTTTGGAGCCTAAGAAAATAAAGTCTGTCACTGTTTCCATTGATTCCCCATCTATTTTCCATCAAGTGATGGGACTGGATGCCATAATCTTAGGTTTCTGAATGTTGAGTTTTAAGCCAAATTTTTCACTCTCTTCTTTCACTTTCATCAAGAGGCTCTTTAGTTCCTCTTCACTTTCTGCCATAAGGGTGGTGTCATCTGCATATCTGAGGCTATTGATATTTCTCAATATTTATCAATATAAACCCTGGTAAATGAATAGGTCACAATATCACATCTTCCTCCTCATCACTGTCATCAGTGTTAACCTCAAGCCCACCATAGGAGTTCAGCCTTATTCCCTGCATTTTACAGAGGAGGCACGTTGTTACCCCCCAAGGCCTCAGAGCTGCCAAAAGTACAGAACACGAGTGTGGGTCTGTCTTCCTGCAAAGCCCACTCCCTTCAAAGCTGCATGCCCTTGGCAATAATCTGCTCTTTGCAGACCTCATATAGCAAAGGAGGAAATGGCCTTCATGTCGGGACTTGAAAAACACCAGTAAACCACCCTTGCTCTCGCTCCCTCAAAAATGTTTTTCATACCAGGCTGTGAATTTGAATTAAAGTTTGAAAAAGTTGACTGAAAAAGAACTTTTTGTGGAGTGAAATGAGCCACCCAACTATTATTGTGTTTTATTTGCCTTTTCATTCTAAGGGGCCAGGTTCCTCTCAGTCTCCTCTGGGGAGCCTATCTAAGCAGGGGCATGTGTGGGGCTGCAGGGAGAAAGCCTCCAGAAAAAATGTAGTTCTGGGAGAAGCGAGGTCAGCTGGTGAGGTGCCTTGTGGCCAACCATTGCTCTAAAGAGCCACGTTTCTTGGCTGGTACCCACAAGAAGACCCCTTGCTCACTGAATCTTGGCTGGACCTGTGAGGTACAACAACCAGCAGGATGGGGCAAAGGCCAGCCTGGGCCAGTTCTGGGTCTAACAAATGTGACCACTCCCACTTCCTCTCTCAGAGTCTTGCTTTTTGGCATCATGGTGAGTGAATGAGGCTTCCCTAAAAAAAGATGTCCATGTTCTAAGTCCCAGAACCTCTGAATGCAAATGTCTTTGGAAAAAAACAAAAAAACAAGGTTCTTGTAAATGTAATTCAATTACTGATTTGAGGTGAGATGGTCTGGAATTATCCAGGTGACCCCTAAATCCAACAACAGGATTATAACAAGAAGGGAGAGGTAGATTCAAGACACAGAGGGGGAAAGTCCACCTGGAGAAAGAGGCAGAGGTGGGACTGACACTGCCCCCAGCAAATGAACATTTGAAACCACCAGATCCAGAAGGGGCTTCTCCGGCACTCTCTCCCACAGCCTCTGGAGGGAGTCTGGCCCTGCCGACACCTTGATTCCAACTGCTAGGAGCTAAGTCACTTCAGTCACTTCCAGCTCTTTTTCACCCTATGGGCTATAGTACACCAGGCTCCTCTGTCCATGGGATTCTCCAAGAAAGAATACTGGAGTGTACTGCCATGCCCTCCTCCAGGGGATCTTCCTGAACCAGGAATCAAATTCTCATCTCTAACGTCTCCTACATTGGCAGGTGGGTTCTTTACCACAAACGCCACCTAGGAAGCCTGAATTCCAACTTCTGGCCTCCAAAACTGAGAATAAATTTCTGACATTTTAAGCCATACAATGTGTAGTAAAAATGTGTTATGGCAGCCCCAGGAAATTAAGACTGGCATCCTGGCATCCACATAGAAAGTGCCCCTTCCCATTGGGAAGGTCATTGGAAAGGAAAGGCCCTGAGTATAAACAGGGAGGAAGAGGGGCCCAGCTTCCTGGTCAAGGCTCTGTGACCCTAGCTCCCATAGCTGCATGACTATAACCTCCAAGAGGTCACTAGAACACCAGTCATTCATGGGCTCACTCAGTCATGGGAGATAATCAAGTAATTGCTCTTTAAAGTGGCTAAGTGGAAGGGGGTGTTTGATGGAGCAGTAGATTACTGAGAAGGCAACTAAGGACCACTTCAAACAGAGAGAAGTCTGAGGGCCCTGAGGACTAAAATTCAGCTCCAGAGTGGAAGGGAAAATGACATCAGAAAATGAGAAAAAATCACACTGACCATCCTGTCACAATCCTGACCTGGCCTATGAAATAGAAATCAATAGGGACCCTGTACTCACATTGAGTCCCCACCCAGACTAAACCCAGAAGATGTGTCTGGCCAGGTTGGGAGTTGAAGAGGCTATAGTAACCCAGATGTGTAGGCAATGGAAACAGGCTGAATGACAAGTGGGTGCATGGTGATACCACGGGTGTTAGTATCGCCACCTTAGATTACCACCAACATACACCAATGTGTTATGTTTTGGAGGTCAGAAGTCTGAGATGTCTTACAGGATGAAAATTAAGGCGTCAACAGGATTGGTTTCTCTGGAGGCTCAGAGACTATCATTTCCTTGCTTCTTCCAGTTCCTTTGCCACCTGCATTGTTTGGCTTATAGTCTCTCCCTTCATCTTCAAAGCTCATGGCTCCAACCTCTGGTTCTGTGCTTATATCTTCTCTCCCTAACTCTGATCCTTCTTCCTCCCTCTTATAGGACTTACAATGTCCTGAATCACAGATAATTCAGGGTCCTGGATTACAGATAATCCACAATGAGCTCAAGATCCTTACTTTAATCACATCTACAAGTCTCTTTTTGGCATAAACTAACAGATTCACAAGTGCTTGTATTAGAGTGCGGGCATCTTCAGGGGCCATCATTCAGCCTTATATGTAATGAGTACCAACTATGTGTAAAGCATTGAGTTCTTTTCTATCTTGTTTAATCCTTCCAACATCCCTCTGAGAGAAGTACTATTGTTTTCCCCTTTTAAAAACCAAAACTCAAAAGTGAGAATGCATCCATGTTTACACAGCGTACAGAGGCTAAGGCAGGATTCCTGTTAGTGTGTCTAACCCCAGAGCCTGGGCTCTCACTCAAGTGTGAGAGCTCTAGGGCCCTAGCCCACGTGTCCCACCCCTATGGGCAGCACTCCCAAGCACTAGCATAGATTCACTGTCAGCCAGTCCAGTTCTAATGCCGCCACTGCACAGAAACCAAGAGAGGTAAAGTGACCTGGTATGCCAGCAAGAAGCAAATAAGACCAGCTTCATTCATTCATTTGCCAAACATTTACTCAGGTCCTACTAAGTGCCTGACACTGTGGACTCCACAATGAGTGAAACAGAGACCCTGCAGAGACACAACATGTGTAATTGTACAGTGAAAATTTATAACATGAGCCACGGTTGAGTGCTATAAAAAAAGTAAATCTAGACAAGAGGCTGATTGTGGGGGATTTTGGAGGGAATGGTCAAGGCCTTTCTGATGAAGTACAATGGGAATAGAGATCAAATCCCACCTCCAGTGAGCAAAGCCCACACTTCCTCCCTCTAAAAAACAAATACAAAAGAAAAATCTCTCCCTGGAGAAATATTAAAACTGAATTATGTGCATTTGTTTTAAACAAAGACTCAGTGGTAACCGGATACATTACATCTCAGGCATGAGTTCCTGGTTGGACCTTGTCATACCAGCCAGGGGATGGATGCTACATCATCACACTGGGGATGGATGCTACATCATCACACCGAGGAACAGAATTCTGCTACCAGGCAGCAAAACATCATGTGTGGTTTTCTACTTGTGTACTACACAAATCATATAAAATGCTATTTCTTTCACTGTAAAACTCTTAATTAGTTCTCACCAGGTTCCCAGTTCTGCAAGAGATGTCAAAGAGAATTCAAAGTCTGCATAAGAGCCCAGGCCAAATAAGGAGCAATGTTTGTTGTGCCCAGAAGCTGCATGAGATCTGAGTTGACTGGGCTTAGAGGGTCTTGAGAGAGAAGGTAGAACTTTAGTTGGTCTCTAAAGTAGCTAGGTCAGGGGAGGCAGCAAAGAGGAGCAATCCCAAGTCCAAGGAGTGGCCGGTGTGCGGGTGCAGGAGGGCCGAGAGGAGCTACTCCAACTTCAAGGTCAGGAGGGGAAGCAGTGAGGAGATACCCCTCATCCAAGGTAAGGAGCAGCGGCTGGGCTTTGCAGGAGCATCTGTGAAGAGATACCCCACGTCCAAGGTAAGAGAAACCCAAGTAAGATGGTAGGTGTTGTGAGAGGGCATCAGACGACAGACACACTGAAACTATACTCACACAAAACTAACCAATCTGATCACATGGACCACAGCCTCGTCTAACTCAATGAAACTAAGCCATGCCGTGGGGGGCCACCCAAGACGGGCAGGTCATGGTGGAGAGGTCTGACAGAATGTGGTCCACTGGAGAAGGGAATGGCAAACCACTTCAGTATTCTTGCCTTGAGAACCCCATGAACAGTATGAAAAGGCAAAATGATAGTATACCAAAAGAGGCACTCCCCAGGTCATTAGGTGTCCAATATGCTACTGGAGATCAGTGGAGAAATAACTCCAGAAAGAATGAAGGGAGGGAGCCAAAGCAAAAGCAATACCCAGCTGTGGATGTGACTGGTGATAGAACCAAGGTCCAAAGCTGTAAAGAGCAATATTGCATAGAAACCTGGAATGTCAGCTCCATGAATCAAGGCAAATTGGAAGTGGTCAAACAGGAGATGGCAAGAGTGAGTGTTGACATTCTAGGAAGCAGCAAACTAAATGGACTGGAATGGGTGAATTTAACTCAGATGACCATTATATCTACTACTGTGGGCAGGAATTCCTCAGAAGAAATGGAGTAGCCATCATGGTCAATAAAAGAGTCCAAAAAGCAGTACTTGGATGCAGTCTCAAAAACGACAAAATGATCTCTGTTCATTTCCAAGGCAAACCATTCACTATCAAGGTATTCCAAGCCTACACCCCAACCAGTAATGCTGAAGAAGCTTAAGTTGAACGGTTCTGTGAAGACCTATAAGACCTTTTAGAACTAACACCCAAAAAAGATGTCCTTTTCATTATAGGGGACTGGAATTAAAAAGTAGGAAGTCAAGAAACACCTGGAATAACACGCAAATTTGGCCTTGGAGTACGGAATGAAGCAGGACAAAGGCTAATAGAGTTTTGCCAAGAGAATGCACTGTTCATAGCAAACACTCTTTGCCAACCACACAAGAAAAGACTCTACACATGGACGTCACCAGATGGTCAACACCAAAATCAGATTAATTATATTCTTTGCAGCCAAAGAAGCTCTATATAGTCAGCAAAAATAAGACCAGGAGTTGACTGTGGTTCAGATCATGAGCTCCTTATTGCCAAATTCAGACTTAAATTGAAGAAAGTGGGGAAAACCACTAGACCATTCAGGTATGACCTAAATCAAATCCCTTATAATTATACAGAGGAAGTGAGAAATAGATTTAGGGACTAGATCTGATAGACAGAGTGCCTGATAAACTATGGACGAAGGTTCATGAAATTGTACAGGAGACAAGGATCAAGGCCATCCCCATGGAAAAGAAATGCAAAAAAGCAAAATGGCTGTCTGAGGAGGCCTTACAAAGAGCTGTGAAAAGAAGAGAAGCCAAAAACAAAGGGGAAAAGGAAAGATGTAAGCATCTTTCAGCTTATAGGAATGCAGAGTTTCAAAGAATAGCAAGGAGAGATAAGAAAGCCTTCCTCAGTGATCAATGCAAAGAAATAGAGGAAAACAACAGAATGGGAAAGACTAGAGATCTCTTCAAGAAAATTAGAGATACCAAGGGAACATTTCATGCAAAGATGGGCTCGATAAAGGACAGAAATGGCATGGACCTAACAGAAGCAGAAGATATTAAGATGAGGTGGCAAGAATACACAGAATGGAAACAGTGGAAACAGTGTCAGACTTTATTTTGGGGGGCTCCAAAATCAGTGCAGATGGTGATTGCAGCCATGAGATTAAAAGATGCTTACTGCTTGGAAGGAAAGTTATGACCAACCTAGATAGCATATTGAAAAGCAGAGACATTACTTTGCCAACAAAGGTCCTCTAGTCAAGGCTATGGCTTTTCCAGTGGTCATGTATGGGTGCCAGAGTTGGACTGTGAAGAAAGCTGAGCACTGAAGGATTGATGCTTTTGAACTGTGGTGTTGGATAAGACTCTTGAGAGTCCCTTGGACTGCAAGGAGATCCAACCAGTCAATCCTAAAGGAGATCAGTCCTGGGTATTCATTGGAATGACATGCTGAAGCTGAAACTCCAGTACTTTGGCCACCTCATGCGACAAGTTGATTCACTGGAAAAGACCCTGATGCTGGGAGTGATTGGGGGCAGGAGGAGAAGGGGCAGCAGAGGATGAGATGGCTTGATGGCATCACTGATTTGATGGACGTGAGTTTGAGTGCACTCCAGGAGTTGGTGATGGACAGGGAGGCCTTGGTGTGCTGTGATTCATGGGGTCACAAAGAGTCGGACACGACTGAGCGACTGAACTGAACTGAACTGAAAGTAGCTAAGGCTTCCCACGTGGCACAAGTGGTAAAGAACACTCTTGCCAATGCTGGAGATACAAAAGACCCAGGTTCAATCCCTGGGTCAGGAAGATCCTCAGAAGAGGGCACAGGAACCCACATTAGTACTCTTGCCTGGAGAATCCCATGGACAGAAGAGCCTGGTGGATTACAGTCCAGGGTGTCACAAACAGCTGGACACAACTGAAACAGCTTGCATGCTAAAGTCGCTAAATTATAGATAACAAAGTCAAAGGAAAGGGGGGAATGAAGAGTAATTTCCCAGTGGGAGCCCTGCAGAAACAGCCCAGTGTGCTTCGGGAAGAGAAAGGAAACCCATCCAGCTATCCCAAGCACTTACAAGGGGAAGAACTAGTGTGCTCATCTTGGGCAGTATGATAAGAGCAACATTCTTTGAAGAGCAGTCTAGAAAGAAAACTGATGGAAATGGAAACAGAAGGAAAATTAAAAACTGGAGAACCACTTAGAGGCCAATGCTCTGATGGAAACTGGAAAATGAGGCCCTGGAGACATATTTGAAAGGAAGGCCTGATTGTTCCATAGTAGATCCACAGGGCCAGGAGGGTCCAGGTTGTCCAGGTTCTTCTTCCGTGTATGCTTCTGGTTTGGGTAGACCACAAAGGAAACTGGGGGCACAAGGGAAGCAGGAGATATTGTGTGGCTGATCTGCTGGTTGTCTTCCTTTGTGTGACCCAGCACCTGGGCCCCAAACTGCTCCATCTTCCCCTGGATCTTCCCTCAGCTTTTCCAACTCCTAGGCTAGGGTCTACAGGACACGCCTACCACCAAAGTCCGAGGAAGTAAGAACTGACACTTCATTCCATCTTCTTTGTAGAATCCAGTTTGCTCTTGTTGTCCTGCACTTTACATCCTTCTTACCTTTCTCACTGCATGCCCTATGGGCCGGAAACTCTAGCATCAGGTCTGACATAACAGCCTTGCACTCACAGAGCCTCTTAACCAACTCCCATAATTACATAATACCAAATCCTTCTAGGACTTCCCAGGTGGTGCTAGTGATAAAGAGCCCACCTGCCAGAAGACAGAAGACAGGAGAAAGAAGACACGTGGGTTAGATCCCTGGGTCAGGAAGATCTCCTGGAGGAGAGTATAGCAACTGACTCCAGTATTCTTGCCTGGAGAATTCTATGGACACAGAAGCCTGGCAGGCTACAGTCCATAGGGGCACAGAAAGAAAGACACAACTGAAGCAACTTAGAATGCACACAGGCAAATCCTTCTAAGAAGGAAATATACATATCTGGAAAATCCCATGGACTGAGGAGCCTGGTAGGCTGCAGACCATGGGGTCACTAAGAGTCGGAAACGACTGAACGACTTCACTTTCACTTTTCACTTTCATGCATTGGAGAAAGAAATGGCAATCCACTCCAGTGTTCTTGCCTGGAGAATCCCAGGGACAGCAGAGCCTGGTGAGCTGCCGTCTACGGGGTCACACAGAGTCGGACACGACTGAAACGACTTAGCAACAGCAACAGCAACATATTTAATATGCATAATTTATATATTTATATAATATAATCACATAGTGGTTCTACTTTTCTGATTTAACCCTCAATGATACAGAAAGGCAATGAGATAGGATATTAAAGATTAGTAAGAATCATAGTCATTAATGACAGTAAAACAAATAATTAACATTTTTTGAACACTTCCTATTTTTCCAGTGCTGTGCAAGATATTTATATAATCTCACTGATACTTACAATAACCCTATAAATGACTTCTACTCTCCACAGTTACCAGCTAGAGATCATCTTGCTGCTGCTACTGCTGCTAAGTCGCTTCAGTCATGTCCGACTCTGTGAGACCCCATAGATGGCAGCTCACCAGACTCCCATCCCTGGGATTCTCCAGGCAAGAACACTGGAGTGGGTTGCCATTTAGCTGTTCACAAATCTACGAGATTTCAGCACTTGATTTAAAGCTATAATTCGTCTTACTCTGGGGGGTTGGCCACCACTAACACACTCTGTCTCTCCATAGCAGAGAGGAAGAAACAAGGGCCCACTGAGTTTAGGGTCCAGTGATGGATGGACCTTGGTGCCATGGTCAGAGATGGGGCACACCAAGAAAAAGGGTTAATTAAGCCTTGGGGAAAGGACAAATGGAGGTGAAGGTTATCTGGGACATGTTGAGGTAGAGATGATGAGAATTCTTAGGGCTTTTATACTAATGTTCAGGTTAGAAATAGTGTATTTATTGTGTTTCATGAAGAAAATGAGTGGTTTTGGCTTAGAAGCAGGTGCCCTACTCTCATAGACAATCTACCTGTGGATGGGAATCACATGGAAAGTTGCCTGGTGAGGTACCATTTTAAGACTGTTATAGAGTATGGGAAGCAATATTTAACTTCCCTAGTGGGAAAGAAAAGAAAATCTCCCTTAAGCAGTCAAGCCCTCTAAGTAGCTGGTAGAAGGAGGCCTAGTGTTAGAGAAAGATTCTATGTCTGCTGGGGGTGCGGGGTGAGGGGGTAGACAGCAAGTCCAGGGACAGAAAAGGACTAGATGCAGGACAGCCAGCCGGTAAACTCTGGGTAACCTGGTTGAAACCAGAAACCCGGGAGGATCCAGGGGCTGGGAGCTGCTTGATGGCCAGGTGTACGGCTTATAAAGAGAGAGGCCGAGAGGCCAGACCATGGGAAATGAAATGGGCTCGTGACGGGTCAGGGAGCAGGCGGAGTAGTAAAAGTTGAGTGATTTCTTGTGTGATTAAGGGTTTATTTGGTGTTATCTGGAGTTAGAGGGAAATATAATAGGGAAACCCAGTGTCTAGGACTGTACATATGCCCACCCCACTTTGACAGAAAAAAGGCAGCTCAAAGCAAGTTGTTTGTAGAGATTATTATTTTAACCTCTTGATCTCCCCCTCCAAAAAATAAAAGGCGCCCACTTTCAGGCACTTTCTGTAACACACAACAATTTGGAGAAGGGTTTCCTAAATCTTCTCAGAGAGATATATTGATAAATAAAGGATAGGTGTTCCTGCCTTCATACAAGCAAAAGCAATCGTTTACCACTGAAACTTTCCCAGATAGAGTTGCATATTTTTATAAAGACATCTGAATTCTAAAGCTTAAACTTCTTTCATACTCTAATTTTCCTTTTTTCTTAAACACAGACATTTATTTCCAGTAATCATACACACAGACACAAACTCCAGAATTAACACAATTTCCCCCTATAGAACATGTTTTGATTGGTAATTTCATTAATGTGAGATATATACTTAGCTTTAAAAATAAGTAAATATGGGAGAATCGTTTCATACAGGACGGTAGAGTAATTTTATTCACATTTTCTGCTGCAGTAAATTTACCTATAATCCTCTCCCATTGGAAATGGATATAGTTATTATTTTTCAAGAGATTTGAAATTTTCCTATGTTCTCAGATTTTTAACAAATGTAATCAAATTAAAAGGTCTCAACTCTATTTAAAATCTTAATTACACTTTTTTATATTATTAACTAAAATTTTGACTAGTTCATGCTGGGATGTTAATGCAGTTAATGTTTATGCCAGAATGTCTAGATAGTCACAGATTTGTTTTTAGCATTATAGAAAATATTCAGAGTTAAGTTTAATATCACAAACTCATTTACATATATAGCTAACTATAGGGATAGTTGGAATCTTTCCTCATTATCTTCCAAAATCAACATATGAAACCACAAGTTTCACAGGTTTCCAAGATCTTATGAACCACAGATTTTTGTCTCCAAAACAACATCAACAAAACTTTGAGAGAAATCTAAAACAGAAATAAAATTCACAATGCAACTGAAGCTAGTATCCTTTACTTCCATGAAAGGATGGCCTCAGGCTGAGCAAAGAAAACAAAACTGATACTTTAAAAAAAAACTGAGTGCTTCTAATGCATTTGGGAGCAGGTGTTGAGGTGGCCAAACGGAACTTTGGGGTCACTGGGTAAGAATGTCAAAGCTGAGTTATTAAGTTTAAGCAGAAAATACGGCCTGAAAGTTTAGCTTCGAACAAATTAAGGATGTGCCGAGAAATGAGTGAAATATTTTCTCTGGGAGTCACGGGGTTTGCAGGTTGGGATCCAGCATCTGGGGCTGATTACGTATGCTTTAAGGTGACAGGTGGCTTTAGGAAATGGAGCCCTAGTGGAGCTTTTAAAATATTTTCCTGGGAAGGGTAAATAATTTGATGCCTTGCTGATTTGGTTTCCCCTCTGCGGGCTGTTTGAAATACAAAAATACATCTTAAGCCACATCAAAGTTGTTTCGTGTGCAGACAAAGACAGACATCCTCAGCTCTGACACTTGGCCACATCAGTTTCACTTCCGGCATTTTGAAATCTGTTCCATGCACAACTGTTAGAGATCAGTTACCAAACCTTATTATACTTATAAAACTAATATTTATGGGTCATCTTTTTAATACTTGATTTTCATGAGCCTGAAAACTTTTATTGCCCAATTAGTTCCTAGGGGCAGCCACAGATGTTGAGCCAGAGAAAATAAACTCAGTTCTGGCACCAACAATTAAATGATGAGGAATCATCACAACTTCTATACAAATAAAAGAAATGTTCTTTAGAGCGTTTGCCAAGTCAGCGATCATTTTGCTGAGATCAAAGATGATGGATGATTTATTCATAAGAAGTTTCCCTTGCCTTTCTTTCTTAGTTTTCAACTGTTTGGCTGCTGCTGTTTGTTTTAGTTTTTGCTTCTCCTTGCATTTAGTTCAAAACGATGCTTAGTTTAATGTTATGAATCACCTAGAGCTTCCACTTTGCCCTGTTGGGTGCATCTCAATTAAAGATTTATCCATGACTCTAGCACTAATACTGAATTCTAAATATTCATCTGGATCTAGAAGTGTAGTGTTACTAAGATATTATATTTGTTATTAAAATGCAACTAAAAGTAATTTGCTTTAATTTTAACATTATAGTGTTTATAAAGCACTCAGTTCTTTACAGCCAAATGTATTTTTACATACATACACACCCTGTAACCACCGCCATGCTATTCAAGATAGACATTATTTCAAAATCCTAAAAGTAAAGAGCTAAGAGCTTTTTAAATGGAATTTTTAACTGACATTTTATTTCTAATAGAAAGTGAATAAAAGAAACGTTTTCAAAAGTTTTTCCACATGATTGGTCAACCATTTTTGTCTCAATCATCTCATTCCTCCAAGCTAGTCTTTTTTTTTTTAGGCAACACAAAGTCATTCTTCTTTTCCAAATGTATATATACACACACACAAAGAGATGATATAAAATAAATATGTTTATATACACAAATTTCAGAAATACGTATAGCAAGAGATAGATGATAGAAAACATATATTTATAAATATATATATAATTTATATAACACTTAATGAGTCCAGTTCCCCATTCTTCTGGCAAAAACTCAGATGGAAAAAAGCCTCCACATATCTACTCAAGAAGAAAAGGAAGAGAAAGTCTCCCTCAGAGCCACCTTCCAACAGTTCCCATGGAGTTTCCTGTTCTGCAACCTGGATCCCTGAACTCTCATATTCTTAGATGCTTGTTACCCAACCCATAATTAACATTGGCCTCAAAACACATGTGCTCCATTGAATGTTTCCCCATTTAACCAGGCACAAACCCAGCTTTAAAGAAAGACTGAAATGAATGATGAGCATAGAAGCAATTTTAATCTCACATGGCACTTGAATAAAAGGGAAATCATGTAAGTGAATATGAGAATAAAGCAAGATTAGCTCAGTTCAGTCGCTCAGTCGTGTCCGACTCTTTGTGACCCCATGAATTGCAGCACGCCAGGCCTCCTTGCCCATCACCAACTCCCAGAGTTCACTCACACTCACGTCCATCGAGTCAGTGATGCCATCCAGCCGTCTCATCCTCTGTCGTCCCCTTCTCCTCCTGCCCCCAATCCCTCCCAGCATCAGAGTCTTTTGCAATGAGTCAACTCTTTGCATGAGGTGGCCAAAGTACTGGAGTTTCAGCTTTAGCATCATTCTTTCCAAGGAAATCCCAGGGCTGATCTCCTTCAGAATGGACTGGTTGGATCAGTTGTCTTTATTCCGTAGCTCTGCAATAAGATCATTATTTGGTGTCTTAAAGTCACACCAGAGATATTAATTGCCCTTGGCACTTATCCCCCTGGGTTTGTTTGTTTTTGTCTTCTTTGAATACATCCAGCACATTCTATATTTAGAAGTTTTTAATTGAGTTTTTGACAAAATAACATGAATTTAATTGTTTTTAAGATATTACTCCCTGAAGTTATTTTCCTATTTTGATAGAACTGCATGGTTTTTAGTTATACCTGTATAAAGAGCTTCATGATGGAGTGGATTCATTTGCAATTTGTATAGTGTATGTACCTTTTTAACACTGAAGTTCTTGAGGACAGGTTGTCTTTATTTTAGTGTGCTGACATTTGCATGAAGTTCTGGACAAGGTACTTAAAAAATTATTAATGAACATCAGAGATGCTCAAAATTGTCTGAAACCTTGCAGATCATCTAAAGCAGAGGTTTTCATACTCAAGTCCTTGAATATGTTGCATCAAAATCAAGAGTTTTAAAGACAATGAGAGAGTTTTGGGACACAGATTCCTGAACCTTCTCACCGGAGAGCACAGTTTCAGTTCAGTTCAGTTCAGTTGCTCAGTTGTGTCCGACTCTTTGCGACCCCATGAATCGCAGCACGCCAGGCCTCCCTGGCCATCACCAACTCCCGGAGTTCACTCAGACTCACATCCATCGAGTCGGTGATGCCATCCAACCATCTCATCCTCTGTCATTTCCTTTTCCTCCTGCCCCCAATCCCTCCCAGCATCAGTGTCTTTTCCAATGAGTCAACTCTTCGCATGAGGTGGCCAAAGTACTGCAGTTTCAGCTTCAGCATCATTCCTTCCAAAGAAATCCCAGGGTTGATCTCCTTCAGAATGGACTGGTTGGATCTCCTTGCAGTCCAAGGGACTCTCAAGAGTCTTCTCCAACACCACAGTTCAAAACCATCAATTCTTCGGTGCTCAGCCTTCTTCACAGTCCAACTCTCACATCCATACATGACCACAGGAAAAACCATAGCCTTGACTAGACGGACCTTAGTCGGCAAAGTAATGTCTCTGCTTTTGAAAATGCTATCTAGGTTGGAC